>JAATOF010007357.1:0-12942 GCA_013170925.1 Podosphaera leucotricha
GTGGACCTACTAGATTCTAGCCATCTTTAATTGTGTATTTTATTGATAAAGAAAATTCGCTTCATATTACAAATCAGGCTTAGAACCTATAATAGAAATAATAATAGACTTGTGCTTCGAATTTTCTGGCCAACTTTTGCCATATAAATTTTAGAGTTTTAGGAGGAGATCATGTATTAATTAGGCTAGACTGAAAATTTTTCACACCTTAAATCCCTGTCTTAATTCATGCGGTGCTTCGAATACCGTTGGCATAGTGTACATGTACATGTATGAAGACTGACCAGAGAAACCTCATGGGAGGAAAATTTAGCCCTGTAGCCCTGTACATGTACCTCCAGGATATATCTTGTGTTCCCGTTACATAAAAAAAGTAAAGTCGGCAATATTTAAACCCCCTAGTAAACTGTAAGTTCCTAAGTTTGTGTCAAGCGGCGTGTCCTGAGCTCTGCACGCCGCGACTAAGCCGCTTTGCTCAACTTCTTGTGAAATATTTTGTAGGCTTCATGGTAGTGTATTAATCCTTTCGAAGTGATACGTGAATTCCCAAGTGGACGTTGAACATATCTGTCATTCACCACTTTGCTGCATACCCTTAACATCTTTTGGAGTGTATCGAGAGATCTCAATTTTGTATTGCACTTTTTGAAGCGATGAGCGGATTCTTAAATAGTGTTTAACGTCACGTCTCAGAGCTTACTCACGAAGAATACATGGTAGTTAGTGCATGTTATTCAGAGCTTCTTAGATAGTGAATGAAGGCTCTTGGTTAGCACAAAAGGTTTCCTCAACATACATAGCACTGATGCATGCCCCATGCGTCTTTCATAGTGCGATGGGTTTGGTAATCAAGGGGAACAGGTAGATTCCTCAATTGACACTTAACGTGCCTCACCTTTGACAGCTTTATTGCGACTGGCAAACATTGTTAAAAGTATAAGGATTCGATGGTTAAGATGCGTGTGTTATAAATTGAATCACTTATAACTAGATTAGAGCTTATCGATAATCAATAATTAGTTTGTCGGCAAAGGATTGGGTGAAGACGTGAGGAAAAATTTAATATAATTAGCGTCGTTCGATTATTTATATTAGCGTATTTCTTAGCTCTGGTGACAAATAGACAAAACAGTATGACAACACCATGTCCAAATAAATTGATATTCAATTTCATCTTTGCTAATGGTGCCAACGTTCTACTTACTGTAGCTTTAGAATATGTTCTTGCTAAGGACGTCACTTTTACTTTATTGCATCAAATTGCCCTATTAAAACACCATTACATATCTGTTAGCCAAACGCCCATTTTTTATGATCCGAGGGTCTCCGGGAACGGCTTGCCACATCAAAACTAATCCTCAGTGATTAATCTGGTTATTTTTCCAATGGCGATAGTTTGTCCCTGCGTTGCGTTAATATTACACACATTTTAACCCGCAGAAAGAGCCTTGAAATCATACCTGGTCCCGAAGAGTAAATCTTCCTAACTGTTGGTAATCTTCAAATCTTTCTACACAAACAGATCCAGCACCACCGGTGACTGCTAGCCTAGCAATGATACTATCACCCTTTTTTGCATGTGTTGGCGCCTTCTTGCTTCTTCTTCCTGTTCCTTTCTGCAGAGTATGAAGTAGCGCCGCAAAAGTAACTTCCTCGATGGCAGAGTGCACGTGTAAAACGCAATTGAATCCAGCAGATAGGATATTCTTTAGATCTAGCACTCGGATTTGAGCTTCAAATGCTGAGACACAGTGTACCAAGCGCTTCGGCGAACATAACACAAAGCCAGGTAAAATGTCCTCTTCTTCAATCCCACGTAACCGGATTCGTACTTGATCTCCGCATTGACCAGCAATGACTTCTTCTTCGGTTTCACCATAAATTGCCGCAGCTTCAACCTTCTCTCGATTGGGCATCATTACGACGGACATACCTTTCTTGACGACACCCGCTTCAATTTTCCCTTCGATGATTGTACCCATATCTCTATACTTCCCGTTTACAGGCATCATAAAAGGGGCATTTATTTTTCGCTCAAGTGTTGCCATTTTATCAAGATATTCAAGGAGTGATGGGCCTTTGTACCAGGGGCAGATATTTTCCGGTACACGCTCTTTCAGTCCTAGCATTTGTTGTGCGGCAATGGGCATGAAAAATATGTCAGTCTTGAGATTATACCCCGTAGACCTGAGAAACTGGGACAATTTTGTAATGCACTCATTGTATCGCTTCTCTGACCACTCTACTGTTGGATCATCCATCTTGTTAATTGCCACAATCAGCTTGTTTACACCTTGTGTTTTTGCTAACATGGCGTGCTCTCGAGTTTGACCACCTTTCTCAAAACCCGTTTCATATTCTCCTTTGCGGGCACTGATGACTAAAATGCCAACATCTGCTTGAGAGGCCCCACCAATCATATTTGGAACATAAGTTTTATGGCCTGGCGCATCTAAAATACTATAACGTCGCTTGTCGGTTTCAAAAAATGCACGTCCTACTTCAATTGTCTTTCCCTGGGACCTTTCTTCCTTGTTCAGATCTAGTACCCAGCTGATCCACCATGATTCACGTGCCATGTCTTTCGCCTCTTTTTTATATTTATCTATTGTTCGTTGGTCAATCATTCCGCTCTGAATCAGGATGGCTCCTCCGAGAGTTGATTTTCCGGCATCAACATGACCAATGAATATAATATTAACGTGTTCTTTGCCATAGATTTCTTTCAGCGTCTCCTCGTCTACGTCAGCGGAAGCAATTTCTTTTTGAACAGCATCTGCCTCTCGAATAGAGACTTTCGTGGTTCCACGAGATGGACTTGATCTTCCTGATGAAGGTGCATTTGAAGACTTTCCATTCTCTATGTTTTTTTCAACCGCTTTCGCCGCCATGGCTTTAGCCGCTGAATTTTGCGTCGCGGCTGGGTCCGAAACGCTAGTACTTTCTTTCTTTGCAGTGGTTCCTGAAGTAAGTCCGATAGATAGAACTTTTGTTTTTGGCTTTGATATTTCTGCTCCAATACTGAGTACTTTTGGTGCCCCTTTCATTGTGATGGGTTTATTTAAATCTACAGAGGGGCTTGAATTTTCAGCAAGCTGGTTGGTAGATCGATGGACCTGCTGTATTTGCTGCACCTGATGGACTTGGGCAGGTAAATTTTGCGAAAAGGCTACTTGTGAATTTTGTGCGTACTGTTGTCCTGTAATTTTGTTATGGTCAGCAAATCAAATCAACAACAATCGTATTATTTTATGAATAAACATCGATATTACCGCAAGCTGACTTACCATAATTAGAGTTGTACCTTCCTTGATTATGCCCAGAAAGGTATCCTTCTTGCTGCTGATATTGATTAAAGCCAACTTGTTGTCCAAATGGTGCGTATCCACTGTATAGATGACTAGATTGTTGTCCATAGGGATTCTGTTGAAAAGCAGCTGCATTTTGTTGAAAATTCTCACCCGGCTGGAAAGATTGAGCGCCTGGTTGAAAAGAATTTACATCTGGTCTAAAAGATCCCGCAGGCGCCCGGTGTTGATGATTCAAGTTCATTTTTTGCGCCTGTCGTGAAATATTGTCCTCTTGGACAGCTGGATCATCTTCCCAAGAATTTAAGTCAGACATACTGAGCTGACTATTGTGCTGAGGTTAGATAGATGAATTGTTTGCTGTGCCCACGAATGATGTGATAACAGCTAAAATGAAGGAGGGGCTGTAAAATTTATGTGTAATTTATACAGGGGTAAGCTTTATGAATTACATGTATGGCTAAAGTTGGATATAGCTAAAGGCGGAAATTGCTTTAGCGCGATGTACAAGACTTAGTTCGATTATCGGCCAATTAACCTTACTATGTATATAATTCATAAAGTTTATTCCTAATTGAAATACGTCACACATTCGGCTGAATGCCTTAGGCATTAACGTTTATTTTACATATAATCGCGGGGCTTAATTTCCCCGCTCCTCCGATTGACTACTGACCTGACAACGAGTCCAGCACCATCAACATCGAGATTTAAATCAGAATCGAACAAATAAGCGTAGCTTAGCTACAAAACTTGTTTCTCCGTTTTTGATTTACTTGAACGCTGAGAAAGTTGAAATGGTTTGAAGTTCCGGTATTTTGCCAAATTTTGTATGGAGGCTCGAAAATTTGACCCCAACTTATAACGATGTATGATGGACAGGGTTTCTCACCGTAAAACTGTAGACCTGCAAGAACCGTTTATTTGTGGCCATTATTTCGATATCAAAAACGTAAAATTAAATTACGTCGATATAACGATACTTCATATATCAAGTGTCATCGACTAAAAGCAGCATAAGTACTGATACAACGATATAATTACTAAGTTATCTGTCACCTGTTTTAGGTGCACAGACCATCTTTACATAGGATTGTTCGTCAGCGGAAGGGGGGTCGGCGTGGGGTATCAATTATAACGATATTGAAAGGTTTCACTAATTTTGTTATAACGATATATCAATACATGTAGCTCAGTCGTTGGGATCCGTGCGTGTTATCTTTCAAAACATGAGTACACGTACACGGACCTAAAATGCGCCAAAAACTAGCGGGTCTAGTCCAGGGGCACCATACTAGTACTCTACTTCAGCACAATTCTTATGAATCGGCACTAAAATTTGAGTTTTGCAGGGTATATGGAGTTTTACTAACTTGAGTCGGCATTATATTTCGTAGATCTCTATGAAAAACCTTAAATTTGTATAAGGGATTTTTTCGGACGAAGTGGGGTTACTCTAATGAAATATATTATTCACTTATGAAATGTATTTATCCATTTCATAATCTACATGTACTTTCGATTCTAATTAATAGTTAGTTACACAACCATTTGAACTGTATCTCTCCCTTGGATGCTTTGTTGGTCCCTCTGCTTGGTGTAATTAACGTCGTCACTACAAATCCGATTGATCTTTGTTTGGTCAGACCAAGTGACTTTCTTCCAATCTTCAATTGTGTCCACTCCTTGTGCTTTAGGCAAAGTTGGTTTCTTTCTGTCCTTTAACCCCGACTCTCGTAACACATTTTTCACAGTTTACGGGGTGACACATATTCCAATGGACCCCTGTAGAGCTGCTGCCACTTGTTTAGGTGTTTATGTGACCCCGTGTGTTATGTCGTGGACAATTTTTCGTTTGTCCCTAAGAGTGGAACATCCCTCTTTATCTGGCCTTACTTTCTTCGGGAAAGGTCATTGAAGCTCACTCCCGATAGCCATGCAAGATTTTCCTTCACGAAGGAGTTGAACAATTCGATCGGGTTGGTCTGCCTAGTTTCGTCGTGGTGCTGGTAGGTCTACTCGAACATTTACAAGGTCTATCTAATCCGAGGTAAAATCGATTTACATGAGGAATACCGAGTCCAGATCGCTAAGTCAGTTTCTCCCAGCCACAACTTTTGTTACAAATAGATTCGTGGCCCAAGGTTGTGTGGAATGAATCTTCAGATGTTAAATAATTTATCTACCAATTTTTAACATGTTCCAATGCGTTTTGTTGACGCTGTAAGTTCGTGAGTTAAAAGTTGCCTATCTACGTAGACATCATTTTGCATAGTGTAATATATAGCCTTTTGTTACTTAAAATCCATAAAGTTACATTCGATATCAATACGTGAGTAACGACTGCCGTTTACCATGTGCGCATCTCTCGGCCAATGGCGACTTCTTCCAAAGGATCGTATGCGTTTCATTCAAGTCTAGAGAGTCCTAATTCCACTCTGTATCAATCACTGCGGATACTTTTCCCTCCTATTACTCATCGGCACCGAACTTTTCCATATCCTGGCATTGATCATCACAGTATACTTGTCGTTAAAACATGTTGTATCTTCTTCAAAGTCCGATGAATCATAGTTATCATCTTCAACCTCCTGAATTCCTGCAACGGCAAATTTATTGATATGAATACTTCGAAAATGTGACCGCTACCGCTCAGTGCCGAAATTATATGGATCCTTTTCTTCCGTACCTTTTCTTCGTTCTAAGCCCACCGGAGTTGTAGTGATGCCTCCATGTGGAAGTGGTCGTAACGTGAGGATCGGAGGTGGAAAGAGTGCAGATGCTGCCAATGGTGTAGCTTCTGCGCATGTCATGAGACGTGAAATTTTAATTACCATTTGTAAATGGATTGTAAAAACAGAAGCTGAACAAAGTGGGACTCGAACCCACGCCACTTTCGTGACCAGGAAATTGTGTTAAGGTAACCTTAACCTGGCGCCATAACCAGCTCGGCCATCTGTCCTTGCTGAAAACAATTTTATATTAATATTATAATGCAAATCATAGTTCAGCGTTGGGTGTCATCTTCTGTTGCAACCACAACGGATTTACGGCGTAGTCACATTATTCATCCTCCAGTTTTATCACGCAGCAATGGCTTTAGTAAAATCTTACTATAACTGAGATCATGGCTATTATGCCTTGTACGCGATACAAGTAGAGTATCGATAGGCCTTGCCCTTGGCTCATCGAAGACAAAATCTATTCGGAAGAAATAACTTGGATTGTAAGCTTGTAAACCTAGTATTGAGTGCATTGCATCTCTGCACCTGGAAAGACCCTATCTGTGTTGTAATATTTGGGGGTAAATCTACCCAGCAGTAATGATTCCTGCTCGACTTGATCCACTGTAAATTCGCTTCCAGAATAACATCAGTCCACCTTTTCTGCCCTTACATATATCTTCTGTGTTAAAGTTATGATATTGTGGAATGGAAAGGTCTCATGAATTCGATGATTATTTTCAACATTACAGTTCTAGAATCAAGTATATCATCACTATATACAGCTTCATACGGAGAACGTCTGTGGTCAGGGATACTGGTTTAGGATACCAAACATACCGAACATGTATTCGACATGTATATACCGAGAAATGTTTGAATCATTAGAATCGTTGTTCCATCATAGCACACATTGTTTCCATCACATAGTTCGAAACACAAGCGATCACTGTTGACAACAGGCCATGTTCTCAACATTTTGTCCTTCAGTCTCTTGATCAGTCAGTTTTAGGGTTCCTCAAAATGGCATGTAAGGAGGAGCTTGTATAACTCTGTGAATTCGATTACAGTACCATTGTAGGTACAAGGAACCTTTTGATCTTTTATAGGCAGGAAGGGACGCCAGGTAACTTTAACAAAGGTTCTATTATCAGTGGATGGAAATGAAACTGGTTAGGTCTGTGGCATGTCAGTGTGGCCAAGTCGCTCTGTAGCCCTTTACTGCTTCAGTACACATCAAATCCTGGCGATATAACTAGCAGAACTGACGAGCTCCGTAGTCACATATCTCAAGTAATCATCCAGAGGTCTCAGATTGGAACAAGTGATGTGGTAAATAACAAACATAAATTTAGGAAACCTTAAAACCCTCACAGTTGTAAAATTAGTCTTGTCTAGAAATGTACGAGACATGAATATATAAAAGTTGGCTGCATCGAAGGATGTCTACGCTGATGGAACCTTAAAAGGGGGCCGAATTCTCTGTGACGATCGTCATACATCTTTTATAGTGATCTAATCAACGACTATGTAGGATGTTATCCAGCCCTTAATGAAAGTCAGAAATTCACAGGTTCAGCACCAGTCGATACAGTAACGGAAAACAATCTTACAATGTATAGCATTTCCCGGCACCTCAGCCACGTGTACCTGACAAAGGGAGAATCGAGAAAACCCTTGATCTTTCCTAGTATGCTGAATCAAACTTGTACTTCCGCTATGATAAGATAGAGGGGGCTGCCGGATTCGAGCCAGTGATCTACCTGTCTCAGACTCTACTCAGATGACCAGCCCAGCAATCCAACATACAGAACCTACAGTCACCCACCTCCTTCCAAAAATCAGGCTTTGCGCACTTTGACCACCCCAACATGAAAATTTAAATTCATGATTACCATCCTCACTCATATTTAACCATGAGTAATTATAAATAAGTCGTATAAATGGCCGTCGCTAATTTCGAATTTGGGGATTACAAAAGTCAGAGGGCAGCTGTGAAAACAAACGAAATCCCTGAGTCCACTTTTCGTTACTATTCAAGGGGCTCACAAAAGAGCTATGTAGGCAACCAACATCAACAGAGGTTAAGCCCTGAGCAACAAATTTATCTTGCCAAGTAGATTATTCAAGAGGATCCAGTAGTTTTCTCTCCCACTTATACTCGTTTTCGAGTAATGGCCATTCACATATTGGAAGCCAATGGAGACCAGGACTCTCTCTGCAAAAATTGAGCTCTACACTTGGTTAAACAGAATAAAACTATCACTACTATTTTTAAGAGGAAGATTGAAGCCATTCGAACCAAGAAATCTGAGTCTGTTTGGCCGATGATATCTATGGAAAGGTTTAAGAGCATTAGAAAGAGACTTTACGTCGCAACTGAAAGTATATTCAATGTGGATAAGACTGGACCGGCTTTAGGTGTTTATTCAAACAGTGTGGTCTTTGCTAACTCGTCTAAAAAGGAAATTCACGTAAATAATTTCGAGTATGTTTCTATTTGAATATCGATGTAAATCTTCAGAGAATGGATGGATATCCTACAAAATTGCCAGGGAGTGGTTTCGATGCGTATTTTTGCCCGAAACCACCAATAATCCACAACGCCCCCGACTGTTAATACTTGTTGGCCACGCCAACCACGTTCAAAGAGACTTTATTTGAACATGTAAGCAGAACAAGATAGAAATTCTCTCTCTGCCTATCTACTCGTCACAGATATAACTGCTCCTTGAGACCTTCCGGGCCTTTCGGTTGCCAAATCTAGGTATCGTGATCAGATCAGAGTTCCTGGCTTTAAATTAAGTTACACCCATAAATAAACCAATGTTTATTACATGCGATCACAATACCAGGCAAGTTTAATCACTGAAAGTAATTCTAAGTGGTTGATGAGCAGCTGGTCTCTCTGTTCTCACAATCCTGGTGTAGCCCCCGACCCTTCCTAGGTTTCCCTGAGGCCTGTAAACCCCTTAGGGTAAATTGCATCTCAATTACTCATAGAAACTTTTTTAATAATGCCTAAGATACCTCAGAAAAACTTTGAAGTTCAGATAAAAATTTACACGACAGTTATTGGATCTCGAAAAGGTTAAAACGCTTTTCAAAAACAAGCCAAAGGTTTCGATCCTCAACACAAAATATGCAGCACTGCAGACCAAACGTTTACTCGGTGATACACAGAACAAGATGCCCAGGTACCGCATACGTATAGATCCGGATTAGAGGTTTACAGATGTCGAAGATATCACTAGTCCGACAACACCCTCCACGACTTGGACACCACTAGGACCCTAACCAATGAGAATAGGGATACTAGATAAATATCGATTAATAAAACCGTTGCTAATTAATTATTTGATTGTAGTTGAAATATCCCTCCATCGTAAATAATTATGCTGTGTATGTGAGTGATCCATCACCTGACCTCAAAAACTTTCTGCAAATGAAGTACATATATAGGCAAAATTATACCTAATTCCAGGGTGGGGAATAATAATAAGGAAATGATTCAGCTACCAGGGAAAGTGAAAAATATCGGTACGTTTCGTGAGGTGAAAATAGCCTGGTGTTTCCGCCGGTACTATTGGCTTACTATATTTGATTTCTTATCTAATCTATTCAAAATCGCAACACCCTCAACGTGACTGGTCTGAGGAAAAAAGTCAAATCCTCTCAAACTCTCGATTTCATATTTTGTCTCCGATTCTACTTCGCCCTCTAAGCCTGTTAAACCTCTTACCAGTAATCCCACATCTCTTGCTTGCGTGTGCACATTGCAACTGACATAAACTACTCTTTTGGGTGAAAAATTCAACAGTTGGCTGATGAAAGCTTGATCGCAGCCTTTTCTTGAAGGATCAATGAGAACTACGGTTTCATCAGGATGGTAATTGATTTCTTTAAAGAGAGTCGATGCATCGGCAGCTATAAATTTTGCTCGTGACGGTAGGAGCTTGTTTTCCCGGGCGTTCTCCTCTGCTGAGGTTATGGAAGCAACCGAGACATCAATTCCTAGCGAGCTCTCAAAAAGAGAAGAGAGTGTGATAGTAAATAAACCAGATCCCGAGTAGGCATCAATAAGATTTTTAATCTTAGTTTGATTTGAAGAGGCAGGAATAATATGGTCCCGTATATACTGCGTGAATTTTGATAGAATAGAGTTGTTGTTCTGGAAGAACTCGTTGGCAATATTGGTAAAAATAAAATTATCAACATATTCCACGGTTTTAGCTTTGTTATCTGTTACACAAGATTTAAAATCGACAAAGTCAGGTCCGGTGACCTTTACTGTATGTGGTACAGTTTTGGCCAGATTTTCCTGGCTGTTGGGAAGACGAAGCGTACTCTCTCTGAGAAGTAAAGTAGCACCTTTGGTATATTTGTTAAACTCTCGGATCATTCGAGTTCTCTCTCTTTTCATTCCCATTCTTACTGCATCCGTACCAATGGGACAATCTTCAATGTCAAGCGGGTGAAATTTACCCTTGGCGTTGAACCCAATATCTGGGACCTCTTTGAAGCGATTTTTAACGCCTTTCATCTTATCGGCCTTACTAATGTATCCTTTAGGCGCATCAAAGTGTGGTGTAAGTTTAGTGCGATATCCATACTGTAATGGGCTACCAATTGTATTCCCGACCAAAGGTATCATTTCTTTTGGGAGTTTCGAGAAATTTTTATAAGCTTTTTCCACAATAGTCTGCTTATGTTTGAGTTGTGTCTCATAATCTAGCATTTGAAATTGGCAGCCAGAACATTTGCTGAAATATTTACAATTAATTCGACTATCGTCTCGTAAAGGACCTGCTTTGACCACAGAAACGAAGTCTGCGGTAGAATAATTTTCCTCGACATGATGCTTTATAACCTTGGCTTTTATAATATCGCCAGGAACAGAGAAGGGTACAACGTAAATACGTTTTGACTCTGGATGTATAGCAAGTCCTTCACCAGTAGACGAGATCTCCTTAACTTCGACTTCGATTTCCGTGAAAGGTTTGATCAAGTTGGTTTCCGAATCTCTGGGCACATTTGAGCCAGTCGAATCAATCTTTGGTTGCAAGGTTGCTGAAGTAAGTTGTTCGAAGCTTTTATTCTGCTCTTCGCAAGAACTTAGCTGTGGATTTTCTTGTAGCGTCTGAGCCTTGAATAAAGAAACTATGTCGTGCTGTAGGACATCATCAATTCCGGAAACCTTCTTCACATTCTTTGGATTTTTAAATTTATTTTTCTTTGGTTTGCGATTGTCTCCCTGATTATTTTCGTTCCATGGTCTCTTAGAGGGCTCTTGCATGGCTTTCGTTTCGTTCTTCCAGTCTTCCATGGCAAATGTAACTTTATTCCTTAAACAGGGAGACCATAACAATTGAAATTTGATCGCACACTTATTCCTGCAAATGAAACTTGACAGTTTAAGCATTGAGACATTTTATGGGTATTCATGGTTAAAATTTGAGACCAGGTTAATGTAAATATTTGTTTACGCGGCATAACATTTCACCGCGGTCAGCTCTAAATTTATGTATCACTAATCACGGGCTCACTTAGCCCGCTCCTCCAATTGACTAGTTAGTTCTCAGGCCTGTAATCATCGAAAATCTCCGATAAAACCCTCCTAACGTTCCCGATTTTTCACCCAAAAAAATATACTCAGAATTATTAACTAGTTCCTTTTTTGGACTTCTCTACTACACCAAACAATAAGTCCCCACCCCACGTAATGCAACAAATTTTCCTGCGCACAACAAAGTAATCTGACCTAAACCATTCGACGTGAAATAGTTATTTTCGTTTGAAATCATGCAGACCCGTGAGGAAAAGATCCAGCTAGCCCTTAATGACCTAGAGAGGAAGAAATTTAAGAATACTAGAGAGGCAGGTAAAGCGTAAGACATTGATCATAGTGTCTTGTATAGACGGGTGAAGAAACCCGTAAAGAAGCCCGCTCTAATCAGTTAAAACTGTCTCCCGTACAAGAAGATGAAATGGAAAATTGTGTAATTAATTTAGAGGCTTGTGGGCATCCAGTTACGTTCAATCAGTTAATGGATCTGGTAAGGCTTATATCCGTCAAGAATGGTGGTGAAGAAAAATATGGAAAACACTGCATAACTCGATTTTTGTTAAGATATCTAGTTATAAAATCATAATTAAGTCAAATGCTTGATCATAATCGAGCAAATGAGCCCTCGATAGATGCTCTAAAGACTTGGTTCGGCCAGTTTAAGGAATTTGTTGACTTACACAAAATTGAGCCAGAAAATATGTGGAATATGGATGAAAATGGATGTTGCTTGGGCATCACAGGTAACCAGAGGATCATCGGAGTGGCCTGTACCAAATGCTCAATCAAAAAGAATCCAGAATCGAGGGAGTGTGTCTCTTCTATCGAAGCTGTATCCACTGAAGGTAAAAAACCGTTGCCATTAATCATTTTCGCCGGAAAAGCTTGCCCAACAACATGGTTTCCCACAAGAGATAATCCAGACTTTCATTACACTACTTTAGACAACGCCTAGACGTCTAAGGATATATCTTTGAAGTGGTTACGACAGATATTTATTCCTCAGACTCATGATGAAGGCAAAAGTCGTCTCTTACTCTTGGACGGGCACGGTAGTCACTGCATGCGCCATCGAATTCATGATGGAAGGTAAGAAAAATAATATCTGGCTCTTCTGGTTAATCCCCTATTCGAGCCACATTCTTCAGCCACTTGATTTGGCTAGTCTCTCAAGTGAGCCAAATAAAAATTAAGGTGCATGTATTATATATGTCAGTACGCTGGAAATGTCAGAAGCTGATTTGGCCGAGTGGTCTAAGGCGATGGTTTTAAGATATATTGGAACGTTTCCGATACAAGCTGAACACCATTATCGAAAGATGCGTGAGTTCGAACCTCACAGTCA
>JAATOF010007361.1:0-16290 GCA_013170925.1 Podosphaera leucotricha
CTATTGCCTTATCATCAAAGGAGGTATCCGAACCTCGTATCAGAGGCATCTCGTATCCAGGCGCCGAATAGTGCATGCCGTATTATTCCCTGTTACGTCTGTGCACGCCTATGCATAACATAGGCTACAGGACAAACCAGCTTACCAGCTGTCACACTGCTCCATACATGGCAGCTTTAGAACTTTTCCTACAGGTGAGGTTTGAGAGCATCGCTGACAAGTATATTGACACGTTTTTGTCTGCACTCCAAGGTGTAAATAATGCAGCTGATGCTTTCTCTCAAGAAAACCCATGGAACCTTAACGTTCTCTTAATTGGTTCAGGGCTTTCTTTAGCACTTTTTGTTATCGGTACTCGACATGTTGAATGGCTCGCTACTTGGCGAGAAACGAAAGTCTACCAGTCCGACAATCAGTTCGCCCCCTTACAATCCATAATGTCTTCGCTTCGAATAACGGCAGGAAACCGAGCAGAGCCCAAAATTGTGTATGCTGCAACCAGCTCAGCCCATCGTGAGTTGGATCCAGAAGGTATTGTTCACAATGCCGACATAGACACAAAAATAAGGATGGTTTCATTCAACACCCAGAATTGAAGAAGAAAAACAAAAATAATAGAAACAAAATGGGGAAAGGAAAGGGTGCAGCAGTCATAGACATAGGGAGTTATAATGAAGACAGTATAATTATAACCTCAGCTCGAGCAAATGGTATTCTTACCATCTATGATACCGGTGCATCGCACCACTTTGTCTCCCAGAAAAAGTTCTTTAGTAATCTCAGACCATGTCACAAGCCTTTCAAGCTTGACTAAGCTGTTGGAGCAGCATCTTTACAGGAACGAAGCACAGCACGATTGAAGTTAGGGAGCATAGCCATACACTTGCAGGACGCTCTCCACTCTCTAAACTCTTCGTGCAACATCGTATCAGCTAGGAGGCTAGAAAAATTATCAAATATTTTTCCTGACTTTAGTAACTCCCTATTAATTCAAGCACTAAATAGACCAGTGGCTCGTCTCGTTCGCAAAAATGACTTAACCCAGGTGTTGAAAGAGTTCCACGAGCAAACGCCCAACGATGGCATCAAAGACTTGGGCATATAGGTCAGAACATATTGAAGAAAACAGCAGAGTGCTCAAAAGACTTGGAAGGAATCAGCATGAGTGACCTCACCACATGCGAAACTTGCCACTTAAGCAAAACCCAAAGGTATGTCTCAAGAGAACCAAGACTTACACAAAATGAGCCACTAGATGAAATATTCATCGATACCGTTGGCAAAATTACGGCCTCAATAAATGGACAACAGTATGCAGTGATAATCACAGATAAAAATCTCGCATGCGTTGGGCACTCATTACAGAAACTAAGGATCAGATTGCATCACTCCTAATATGTCAAGCAAGTCATTTGGCATTTCGGAGAATCTTCGGCATATATCATAGATGTAAATGTATTAATCGCTGTACTAGTACTTGTTGATTCCTATCCCTCAAACAGTTTCGCTTCCGAAACCTTGGTTAGATACATGCACATCTACATGTATGTTTCAACTCGAGATATCGCAACCAGGAGGAATCGCGGAACAAACTGGTGATCAAGCGATCTAGGTTAGAGGACAGAGGACAGAAAAAATTATCTAGATATATGTTTAGATAATGATGTATATAAGAAACTGAGAGGAAGGAAGAAAAGGAGCAAGCAATAGAATCAATTAGATCCGACGAACACAATAAAATGGATGGATGCCCAACACCATCAGTATAGCAAAAGAATTCGAACAATCTTTAGAGACGGAGGATCAGAATTTTTCCGCATCAAAGATCATTGTGACCATGGAATACGCACAAGGATAGCAAAATTAAGTGTCAGAATCATCGAACAAAGTCATTCTGAAAAACGCAAGATCAATACTCATTGATGCCGGTATGCCTGCAAAGTTTTGGCCACGGGCAATCCAGCAAGCGTGCTTTGTCACCAACAGATTATACTGTCCACGTACCAAAATATTTCCCTTCACAGACTTCTTGCAAAGTCTCAATCAACCGCATGCAAATCAGATTGGCTTCAGCAACCTGCCACGGTTTGGCTGCAGAGCCTATAAACTTATAACTCCTAAGCCTGAAAAATTTGAGTCAAGAGCAGCCAACGATACACAAATATACGAAGAGCTGCAAATCTTATCTCTATCTACACAGGAAACACAACTGCAGTTGACTTACCCATCACTAGTTAAAGAGCAGACCTAACCTTCGCAAATGAATTTTATATCACTTGAAGTAGACACTGGCTATCAGCAAGAAGAATTTAGCAGTGAAAATGACGTATCAGATATGGTCAACATTCTTCATCAACTAGAAGGTCAAGACGAGCCACACTCAAAATAAATGGAATTAGACACAGACGAAATTCCTCTTGACTTCATCATGACAGGATGGCAACCCCTACCTCCGATTGCAGGGCAGAAACGTCAACGCTCCCCTGAACCTGAAATGATAGAAACAAGACATGGAAGAAAGGTAAAGAAACATGACTACAGTCTCCTGCACCATGGAAGGGCTGCCCACGCATCATCCTATCCGACAACGTGGGAGCGCTTTCGTATCGAGGGCTCGTAGTCGACCGTGCGTCCGACAATACTAAATATATGTAATGATACTATTCATCCAGGGTAGTGTCCATCCAGTGGAGAAAACCCTCGCTTCAGGGAGTCTACCCCTACTAAATCCAAATGGTCCCTACTGATTTTAAGAATAATTGGATAATTCGACATCATCGCCAATACTATCAACATGAGCACCCAATAAATTCCTATTTCTTTTCTGTTATCCTTTAAAATTTAAAAGTGAGTCACTCATTATTAATTTTAACGAGTCTAATTGCTGAAGAATTCACTCGAAAAGATGAATCAAACACAATTTATCACCTGTGCCCAAACGCTTAAATAGAGACCAACGTCTTCAAGTAAGTTATAAATGATTTTGATTTTAAAACTCCATTAATATTTCGTTAGATCAAAACGCTTCACGAAAGTGGAATGAACCAAACGAAAATTGCAGAACAGCTTTGCGTGATCAGAAGACAGGTCAGATATACACTCAGTGTTCCGTACTTGGAACCAAAGAAAGCTCGAGGTCGGCTTCCAACCCTTTCCTCTGAAGATCTGAATAAAATTGAAGACTTCATAATAGCATCTCCCGAAGGTCATGGGATGTGTTGGCTAGAACTTGTTTCTGGGTCCCTCCAATATTTGGGAGTAAGTGAATTTGTGATATAGAACAAGCTAAAGAAAAGAGGATACGAGCGTCGTCCATCGTTCAAAGAGTCATTTTTATCGGAAGTTAACAGAAGAAAGCGTTTTGGATGTGCAGAAGCCCACAAAGACTGGACTGATCAAGACTGGATGAATATCCTCTGGACAGATGAGACCTATGTCACCAGCGGCTGACACAAAAGAGATTGGATTACTCGAAAGGTCTGTATGCAAAGTTTCAATTTGAAAAGCTTCTTGAACTAACTTGTAGATCAAGACTGGGGAAGAAGTTGCCATCAATTGCGTGACAGAAAAGATTAGGAAAGATCTCGGCTGGATGTTTTGGGGGTGTAATGCAGAGATAGAGCAAGGTGCTAGCCATTTCTGGGAGAAAGAACGGGGGACTATCACGTCAGATACCTACTCCCAGAGAATAATGTCACTCATACATGGCATGGTTTCGATGAAACCACAGCTTTCTGTAATGCAGGACAACGCTCCCCCACACGCTTCTGCGGTCACAATCAACGAATTAAGGGAGTGGTCTATCACCACAATCAACTGGCCACCATTCTCTCCTGACCTCAACCCAATCGAGCACGTTTGGGATAGTATGAAAGACCACACACAGTACCACTATCCAAGATTGGATGTGGGAAGACAGCGACTCCATGACAAACTTCGAGATATAGTTAGGGAAGCTTGGGATAATGCCACAAAGCCTGAAAATTTAGAAAAGCTCATTAGAAGCATACATAGAAGATGCGAGGCCCTAAAACGTGCAAACATGAAGTACAACAGAGAAGACAACTAGTAGAAAATAAATGGCCTAATTGAGTTAAGTTTCAAAAGTTAGCGTAGTGGACAAAATCACGGCCGGCTAAATCCACCATACAAAATATTCCTGTCAAAAATATACAACACTTCATTTCTCGGAAGATCATGCCATATCAGGCATCGATTGCCATTGAAAGGCACTCCTTTTTGCTCCGTATAGTATAAAACAATGTATTAATAGCTTAAGTACATGTAAAAAAATGATAAAATAAGGGATGCATAAGCTCACTCAACAAAGTAGTTTCCCACACCGTAAGGCATCGACAATGTTACAAGCTCGTGAGGCTAGTAATAGCTGCGAGGCTGATATGATTATACCTACTAAACGATTCTGTAAGGCTCCAAACAGGGTGAGGAAGATGAATATATTTGAAGAGAAGGATGCTTTTTCAATTCTTTCTGCAGATCAGAATAATTAACTGATTTTTGGTTTGGACATGCTCTGGTGTTTACTACTATCAATCTTTCCCCGCAACAGATGACAGGTAATTAATCAAATTACAGGAAAAATTCGTTTAAAAAGCTAGAGTAGAAGTGAACCCAAAGATTATGATTTTGACAGACTTTGGGATGATTAAAACTCAGAATCATAAGATATATCTACGATGCAATGTTTGCTTCGATGTATCAGTATGACTATGAAGCATTTGTAGACAGTGATGACCTGAAAATAGTTTGGAGCCCCCTCGTCAGTAGAAAGACTCGACCAGTGTATCCTTAAGACTTGTCCCAATTGCACCGCTCCCACGTCCCTCGCCCAGCCTGAAGACGTTTTCTACCACGCTTAACTCCGTTGCCGTAGTGTCTAAACCTGTAACTGCCATCCAGTCGTTGACGACCATTCCCGCACCAATGACTGAGCTACCTCTATTGACACTGCCAGCAACCAGTGGCACCTGGAGTAAGCTCGAAAGTTCATCTTGATCTTGAATTGAGGTTTTGGGGTGTACAATACCGCCTTGATTAGAGAGGGCCATATAGGAGCCAACAAGGACATTATCCGCGATAGTTTGGCGAAAGACCTCCACACCTAAGACATCTGCAATAATCTCCTCGGTTTCACGTTCTAGATCAGGATGTATGAGAGCAACATGATCATTCGTGGCGATCACATTTCCAAGCGCTGAAAGCCGCTCTTCAATTCTCTAAATTTCTCCATCAGGAAGTGTCAAGTCTTTGGGTGTCTGGGTAAAAGTACCTGTATTTTTACCTCATCTGGCAGGCTATTTCTCAAGTGCTGAAGCTCCTGATCTGTTGTAGTTGTTGGCACAAGCAGTCCTTTTCGGTTGCTACGTATTTTTTTCATCAGTAATGGCTTTCACAGTAGGTAGGTGTTTCAACTATATATACCCTGCTGTCAACCGGCCGATGATCCTCGTTCCAGCTATCTGAGTTCGACAAATTGGAATGACATCCTGAAGTTCAGCCTCGAATATACTTTTTGTGCCTGTTAGAGTAGGTACTATTTTAAGATGTGGTTGAACACCAGCTCACCTGTAGAAGTTCTCACTTGCTCCTAATGCAACCAAAGCATATGAGTTTGTCAGTGAAGAAAATACACCTATCCTATTTTCCACTGTATCAGCTTTGATCAATGAAACATTCCTTGTATAATTTCATAATACGATCCGGGGGAGGGGGAGGTGAGGGGCAAAAATTTGCGCCAACCTTTACTTACTCGTTCGAGTTCTCAAATTGTGTTCGTACCGCCATGAATGCTTAACTTATAACCTTCACAATTAATGATGCTAAAAATTTTCAAGTTGATATGGATCGTTTGTGCCTGTACAAGGTATCACTAGGTGGATGGATAAGCTAGATAGCGGCCAGAAGCGCAAGTCTCAGAATGGTCAAATTGGTTAGTATAAACGCTAAATCTTCCCAACTTTATTCTTAATTATTACGGAACTAAGCTACTTAAGCAATTACGGAAAGAGTACTTGCGCTATAATTTCATTACATCCTTCGTTCGTGTTACATGTACTAATAGATTCCTAACCTACATGAGCTAGGAATGAGACTGCGAATAATAGTTTCCACCATTATTCCAGGTATAAATTTGAGAGGGAGATGATGAGGAAGGTATGTTCGATGGCAGTTGTGCTCGCATTTGAGACACAGCTGGTCGAAGCTCTCGAAGCGTACTGTTACTCTGAGTGCTGTGGGCTGCACTTACTTGTAATGCAGATGATTGATTTACATATGTTACTTGCGATGATGATAGAGGAACGTAATTGGCTGGTGGCTGAAGTGGCTGTGAAGGAAAACTACTTTGTGGCGACGCTTGAGTGTTAAATACCGCTTGGGTTGATGGATGAGTAGTATAGACCATTGGATAACTAGATGCCTGCATCATAGACTGATTCAATGAACGTTGGGTTACGTGTTGTGGTATATGTGTAGAGATGATGTTCGTTGGAAATGGCACTGGGTTTTTTTTGCCATATTGAAATGGCACATTCATAGAAGGTATTTGAGGTTGTATCGCTGGATTTGGTTGCAGCACTTCCTGAGAGTGCGGCACTATTCGATGAGGGATTGGAGGGACAACGGTAGAGGTTGAGGGTTGTCGAGATAATATTTTTTGAATTGATGGACGTTTTAATGGTATTTTTGCAATATTAATTGCGTGCTCAGCAAGTTCATCTAACATACTTTTATTCAGTGGTCCTTTTGTTGTTTGTTTAGTGGGTGGTAGTGTCATTTTCTGCAAGTATGGCTTCTGATAAGTGGAAGTACTTGACGCTGCAATCAACTCGTCTGGATTTGTTGGAAACGAATCACGGACAGGGTCATACTGAGGACGGAATGGACGTCGACAACTTTTATTCAGCGTTGCAGGTAAAATTGGTGCCTTAATTTGATGTGCAGTCGACGCTTTGGGAGTTGGAGAATATTTTTTAGGAATCGGGTTATCTCCTCCATCTTCCAGAGCAGCCATTACAGCGTCAATAAGGTCTTGATGTATAATATCAGGCTCATTAAAAGCGATTGATGAATAACTTTTGTGCTCTATAGAATCTCCGGTAGCTCTCAATAGAGCCCTGACCTTGTTCCGTGCTCCGGCACTCTTGAAGCTCTCACTAGTTTGGTGTAACCACGACCTTTGAACTTTAAAAGTTGTTTTTGTTCCATCATTATTATCTTGAATGATTGTATGAGGTTTTGGTGTATTTATGGGACATTTTCTATCTGTTGGGGGCAGAAAGTAAGGGTCGTCAAGGTCTTTATAGTCTGGATTAATAGATTGAGAAAGTACAATGCCAAGAACTGGATGGAGCTTATGTGTGCGAGAAATATGTGCGACGGAACGCATATCCTCGATAGTGTTATTTCCACTATTGACGTCGCCAACACGCTGAGGAATGAAGAAGAATTCAGGGTTGGGGCTTGTACCGGATCCAATAAAATAGTCCCGATTTTTGATATTCTTTGAGGTCCATATTCGAAATCCAATTTCTTGGATACCTATTGACCCATCTTCCAGAATCTGACCTTCAGCATCCTCAAAATCAAAAGTTCTTGGCACGACCATGTAATTATTAGGCCGAGCTTTAGAAGTAGCTCGAATTTTTTTTTTAGGAATTCGAACCCCATATTCATCCAGAGACATTTCTGCCGCGTCATCTAAAATATCTGTAGCCTGATTTTTATCATCTGGTGTTGCTGCATCAGGTAAGCCTGATTGATCATCAAGTTGAAAATCATCTTCATCAGCGTCTATTGCTATCCCAGAGACAGCCGAGGGATCAAATAAGCTACTTGCTGTGACGGTTCGTTTCTTGTAGATACCCTTTTTTTCATCCCTAGCCACTTTTCGATTTGACTCGATAATGGAATTTTGCTGGGCAGTTATTGCCGTTCTTTGTGCTTCCGTTCGAGATATCCAAAAATTAGCTGGATGTTGCTCAAGATGATTATCTCCAAAGTTGATTGAAGACTTTGTGTCAGCTAATTGTCCCTAGAAAGAGTATTAAAGGTAAAATAAAAGTAGAAATTTTTTAAGATATCTTTACCTTTGAAAATGGAAGAGCAACTGGATGAACAATTCTGGATGGTGCAGCTAGTTTTGTAACTTTTCTTCCATCTTCCTGAAAATATATGTTATTGCTTTGACGATTGTAATATAGCAACATAAAACCTACTCCATGATTGAAAGGAATCTCATCAATTCGACCACGTATACAAGACATTCTCTCGACGTATAAGGTTTTTTCTTGAACTTTTGCTATGCTCTCTTCTTTTAGATCTTTCATCCTATTCTATGTATTGTAAGAAAATTGAAGGAATTGTTATTTTTGATCTAGAGTTTCAAGCCCACCTTAAATTGTTCATTGATGAGATGAGTATTTTGCTCCAGAATACGTTGGGTTAATGCTTCTTCATAACGTCGTCGAGCTTGAAGCTTCTCCAGATGACTATTATGCTGGATCTCAAGATCATCAGAAAGTCGTTGAAATTCTGGTATACTTTCATGGTATTTGACATCTTTTTTAAGATTATCTAGCGACTTCTGGCACAAATTTTCAAGGGCAGCATTTTGGTATGAGCCAATAACTTTGAAGGTGAGGTTGAGTTCTGCCTTTCGAGCTTTTAACTCGAGAACCCTTGGAGGATCTGGAATAGATTTTGCACGTCCTCTCTTTGAGCCTCCCCTTAAAGAAGTTTTTTTGTTAGCTTTGGTGATGGCAGGCTTACTAACGCCAGAACCCACTCTTCCGCCACTTCGACCTCGGCCTCGTCCACGTGGAGGCATTCTGAAAGCTCTATTCTGGAATTTGCCGAAAGGCAATGAATTTTTTTCATACAAAAGAGAGCATTAATTCTAACTTCCATCAAAGTTTCCAGAAATTTAGGTGTCCAAAATTCAATTATGTCACCAAAATTTGAATTGATGCCGGCGATATCAACACAACAAAATTAAAGCTTTAATTTTTCATGAATGATCAATGTGATTATGTGCTTTGATCCCTAAGTCTGACTTTTGAGTGAAGGCAATATCTCGTGACCAGATCTTTTGTTTCCAATCCAAATCGCAAGTTGAAGGTCATTTAAGCTTAGTGAAATTCTATTTTGTTTTAATCATCAAGAGGTAGAGCCTGTTGACGATTATATCTCACTGAGCAGAGGAAAATTGATCCAGGAGTTAGAAATTGTATATGATTGATGGCGTAACAGAACGGATCTAAACAACACTGAATAATCTGCGAAAAATACTAGAGTAAATTTGGTACTTGATAATGTAGATTGCAACTTATTGGTAGGATTATGCGAATTGCGGATTATTGGAAGGGTTTTGGACTGAGTTTGTCTGAGGCCAACAGGTTTAGGATGATGTTCAGCGTTGTCAAGCCAGCCAAGAGATGCTCAGTGATACAAAGAAGTTAGAACTTCAATATTCATTAAATTGCGGTTTGATCAAGTTCAGAACCATGGTAGACAGTTTTGATGATTTGCTGTAGATTATATTTCACGATGACAGATAACCTTTCAACTAAAATCTGACAGGAGGACCCTGGATTTTTTCTTAATTAAATTCATGTAATGTGAGATTTGTGTCAGTGCTACATTAGCATGCTGAGTTAGTGAATTGACAAGGCTCTAAGAAAGTCCAACGATTGACTGAATGTGAGAAGTTAGCTTGAAGGCTGGGATTCTTAACATCTCGAAGTCAATTCATTCATGAACTATCAACCGGTTACACCATCCACGTGAGTTTCGTCACAGAACCTTGGCAAACGACCAACTTTTTATCCAAATCTTCCACAGACCTTTTAATTTATTACTTCATATAATTATCGCTACAGATTAGTGCTCATTAACCAATTCGTTGACTGTTCTATAGACTGATCGCCGACAAATAAATGCACAATTTCAATTTCAATTCGATCTCTAATCTTAATGAAAAATTCTTAAACTCAATTACATCTCTAAACTACATCGAATTTTGGTTGATATTTAATTCAGCTTCTTTGATAGATAGATAGCAATCGAATTTTGGTCTCACGCAACGAAATTCTAATCAACAAAATTATGACTCATTTCTTTAGTAACAGAGTATTTACACAAATTAAACGCTAGAATTCGATGATTATAGGTCGGAGCGAGCCAACGAGTCACGAAGGAGTTAAACGAAGGAACTGATAGAGACCGTCTCAATTCCATTCACAGTCTAGAACATACACATCTGTATCACTTGATTCAACCCCTCTAGATCTAACTATGATAAGCATATAAAAATATACCTTGTTGTAGAGGAAGACTTTAGTAAACTTTTTTTCCAGGCTGGTTTACCAGTGTCTTAATTCTCTCATGAAAATCCGATTAACAAAATGAACCAGAAATAAAGGGACAGATCTTAAGATGTAATAAAATTTTAGATTATTGCTCATCATCGTCGGGCTGTTCGAAAAGGAAATTAGCGGCTAACTCTTCATTTTTTTCGCATGCAAAATAAGCTTGAATTGCCAAGTCTCGGGAAAATCCAAGAAGACATAACTATTTTTGGTTAATAGGGTTACCCAGTAAAAACTCTTTGGAACTTACCCTCTCAATTGCAGCACGTTCATCTTCAGTTACGCTTACTGAGGAAGCTCCAGGTGGTAGAGGGGCTTCAGAGTCAGCGTCTTCGCTTAATAGTTGAAGAAACTGTTGAGAGTGATCCCCAATTAAGGCTGCTAATTGTGGATTTCCAGCACCAACTTGTTGAAGAATTGGTTCGAGCATGTGAGGCTGCTGCTGGACAACTTGGCGGAGTTGTTGAAATTGTGGATTGTTCCGTAGGAAATCAAGATTACCTAATCCACCAGTACCAGCTCCACTTGCTAATCCACCCGATGCACCACGACTGGCATTTCCTCGCGCACCCCCTGCTCCAAGGGCAGCTGCCGCATCAAAAAGATTTTGAGGTTGGTCTTCTACTTCGGTACTAAGAGGTGCTGTGGCTGTTGGTGATGGTGCGGTTGATGCAGAAATAGAGGTTGGGTTTAGCATGGGTTGGATACCTTCTGGAATACCCTGTGGTTTAGTTAGCATTTTTACAGGACAGAATCTAAGGGCAATTAACATTCAGAAGGTATTCGACGGCACGTTCAGAATTATAAAAAGCTGCACGCATAGCAGCATCAATATGAGTTCGCTCAAAACCCATGCTTTCTAGCTCTGCAATTTGAGCTGATCGCTCGGCGCCAATAGCTAATCCTGTTGTGGTAGGACCAGGTGAAACGTTAGCTGCAGTTCTTGACTCATTACTGCTCGAAGGGGTGGGGGTATTGATAACAGGAGGTTCCTGGGATATTGTTTGCGTTGGAGCTGCTGGCGTTGCAGATGTAGTGGGGTTAGCTGGAGTCGAAGGGGCTTTTGCTGTTGATGGGATCACTTTAGGCTATTAAGGTTCAGTACAGTTAAAAACAACGAGTCCTTATAAGATACTTTTGATGTCATACACACAATAAACCCCCTCTCTTCTATTTTGTAAGATTCAACGGTATTGGCATCTTGAAGAATCTTGCCTATTCGGCTTAATCAGTGACATTTTAGATAAATGAAAGTTTTAATACCTGAGTAAATCAGCTTCTGTGTCGACACTTCCCATCCCTTTTCTGTAGCAATCTTTTCTTTTAAAGTTGAGATCTATATTATGTCGTCAGCCTCAAAGTTGTTTGCTCGGATGATGAATAGCCCAAAGCATAAATCTTAAGCTACATATATCGTACCAGATCTGAAGGTTCAGCCTCAATAGTGAACTTGTTTTGCTTCAAGTCCTAGATAAACGTCTGATTAGAATGCTATAATAAAATGGAGGGGTAACGGTGGATGCGGCATCGCTTACCCGGAATGATAGCTTCATCTCTGGGTTGCGACAGCTTGTGGGCTGTAATGACTGATGTGGAGTTGTAAGAAAAGTTTCGTGCAGTAAAGTTAAGCAGCTCTTGAGTATGATACGGCAGCAGTTGATAGCAGCATTATAAGAAGAGTATAGTGGCACAAGGGCCTGAGGCGAGATACTTCAATAACTTTACCTCAGCCTTACTACTGAATAAGCGAGAAAAGGACCGTTAACTACCTGTAAAAATGTCAGCCTCGCGATTGGATAAACATCGTAGACTGACACTAAGCAGGGAGCATCTCGCTTCAGGGATTCAAAGTGGACTAAATATAGGGTAAATCTCGTTTGTTGGCATTCATCCCAACTAGTTTAAAAAGTTAATTAACCTGGAATATCAGGTTAAAATCCTTCACAAAAAAGGTATACGCTTACAACACAACTCTCTGTTCCCACGACTTTTCCTGCTTAGGAGCCCTTAGGTCGTCACCCAATTTTGGTCATTTTTTGAGTCGACAAGATAGACGCTTTCGCTGGTTCCCTTTTATAAACTGTCAAATTCCTAATTTGAGCTCGCCAATGGAGCCTTGTGGTAACTAAGTTTCTGGCACTTAGATGCTTGGCATCCGGTCGTTAGTGGGAAGGTGAATCGATGGGGAATTTGCAAAAGAGAATAATCTCGTCGAGTGATCTCTGCGAAACTTCCATTGTCTCCATAAAATACAAGAAGGGGATACGGGCTCGCCAGCAGTCATCTCCACTGGGAAAAGGAATATTGGATGAGAGTTCCCTGGAAAGATGAACCTGGGTCACATAACCCAAAACATGCTAATTATTAAGGTGAATGAGGTTTACGATAGTACATCTTTTGTAAAAGATATTCGAAGGCAACTTGGGTAGACGTTCTCTGGCTCCTTTTTGGGGGAGAAAAAGATCCCTCCCTGATTGTTAGGAAAGAGTGGCACTCCATTCCTATAACCATACTGATATAATAAGGCTATAGATCTTCTCACGTATGGAATGATCTCTTTGAGACTAGAGCTAGAAGTGATGTAAGACAACGCTCCTTCTTACAAGGCAGCTCATACGATGCAAGTGTTCAATGAGACAAATATTCATCCCATTGAATGGCCACTATTCTCACTAGACCTTAACCTAATCGAAAACGTCTGGAATATGATGAAGGATTATATCCAATTCAAATATTCAGACTTGGGTAAAGTGAGGTAGCGGTCACGAGATGACCTTCGCCGCATTCTGAGAGAAGCCTGAGACAAGGCATTAGATGAGGTTAAGTTGGAGCAACTCATAGAGTCGATGCTGTGAAGAATCAGGGCTATGTATGAAGATGGAGGTGTAATAACAAAGTACTGAGGCTCCTGTCCTGATATATTATGTATACCATCCCGTATCCGAAACAACGTACACTGTTTTGCGGTTGTAACATACGTTTTCCGTGTTTTAAAGGGGAAATCAGGGATTTTTAAACAATACTTTCACCAGCTATACCTTAAATGGAAGCATTCTCTCTCGAATCTGGGTATTGTCATTGAGCGTACATTCCCAATTATACAAAGATTTAGGTGAAATTCTTCTAACTAATTAAATACAATGACTAAAAAGTTTAAGAATTAATACTTTGTATGCTCTCCATTTGGACGAATAGCAGCTCGACACCTTTATGACAAACTTTCCACCTGTTCCCTTAATTCCACATCTAGTATTGAATTCCCGGCTTCTTCTACCACCTCACGAAGCTTCTTAGGCACTAGTCTTTTCCTACCGCTGAAGTCTGGATATTTGATTTTAATGTTTCTTTTCATCTTAAACTAGACAGATTCAATCGGGTTGAGATCAGGGAAGGATGGGGATCAGGAGTCTATATTAATCCTCCTACCTTGGATCTCTCTAATAGTGCAACGGGCTAAATGACATGGAGCATTGTCCTGCATAAACTTGAAAGAAGGATATGATGCCATCCAGCCATGAACCAGGGGAATTACTTTTGTACAGTATCTGTCTCCCTTCAATTTCCTCAAATATTTCTCTCAGAATAAACTCAGCCCTTAAGGTCAAAAGAAAAGCTGTCCTAGAATATCGAACCGTTGCCCCTACGATCGCTGTCGACAATGCAATTATCTTAAAGCTAGATCCGGACTGGTAAGCCACCAGTGACCTGAGTCGCGTCGCTCCAAAGAGTCTGCTTCCAATCATCGTAAGTCCAGCTTTCGTGTTCTTCTGGCCACTTCATTCGTTTTCTCTGTTTTCTGAAGATGATTGCGGCTTGAAACGAGCAGTACGACGCGAGTAACCTCGTTTTAACAAAGACCTTACAATCATGTATGGACTAATGTTCCATTCTGCAAATGGTCCATCAGCTAGGTCTTTGTGAGATGTTTGTCTTGTTTGCTGTGAGTTTAGTATATATTCCTCGATCATATTAACTTGTTCGTCACTTATGGTTGATTTCTTGCCTCGACTCCTTGAAGACAGATAGAGACAGTGGATCGCAATTCAAACTTGTCTTCGGGCTACATTCAATTGTTGAGAAATGAAGGCATGAATATGACCTGTATTATATATAAATGTCAACTTTCTTTTCATACTACCTCATACATCTTACGTCCTTTAGCCCCTTGATCAGTCAGTCTTTGGTCCTCTTAAAACTGCATATCAGAAAGGGCTTAGAATAGTTGTGGAATGAGACGCCAGTACAGTTACAGGAAAGAGGAATTTCATTTCATGTTACAGTAAGCCACGCCAGGCAAGATTAACGACCAGTAATGTCATTAGTGGATGGAAGTGGATGGGGCTATTAGCGTCGCAAACCACTCATGAGCCCTTTGATGTTTCACAACACGTTTATACCCCTAACTTACTATTAAAATACCCAAGGGAAATATGTGTATTATACAATTAGATGATAGCAAATGAAACTTCACTGGTGCTCTTGTTGACCCCAAGGAAGAGTGATGAATAACGGAGTCAGCTGAAAGTATTAAGCCGATGGATCCAGTTTCGGGATGGATTAACTTTAATTCAATTTTACTAACCAAAAGCAGTAGTTGATCTGCGTATCTGTAGCTCATCCCAGAATTTTTGATTTTCGCGAGAGAAAGCTCAGAACATATTCATCTTCAAATTAGTCATGCAGCTCACCAAGATGTTAATGACGCCTCACAATGTTACATTTAAACAAGAAAGTTAAAGAAATGTCAGCACAGTGAAAGGGATAATGCTGCACTTAATGCCAGGAATCTTTGTACTTTCAGTCTTTGAGGGAATGTGTCAGAAGATTGAAAGAAAAAAGCTGTTCCTCAGTAGCATTCAAACAATTCAAACATGAGGCAGTGCGATTTACCGGGAGAGGGACGATAAAGAAACATTATTTGTATCCCTCTAGCCTTGTCAATTATACAGGTAATACTGGGAATAAATTTGGTAAAGTTGCTGTGTCATTGACTCCAGAGGTTTCGCATAGCGATGACATCATTGATGCCAAGCGCACAGTCCGGGTGTAACCTGTCGCGTGATCGCCTGTTTGCTCTGTTTGTGCTGTTAGAGTATAATTAGAGGTCCTCCCTCCTACTACGTAAATATCAATTATTTCAGTCTTTTTACACTTAATCAGGTGCATCCTCAACTCACCTTCAGTGTAAACGTGATCACCCATAGCTATCTCCCATCAATCGTGTGTACCCGCTGACCATATACCTGATACAACAAAGGATAGATTAGTACTTCAGTATCTGTGTATATTCGTATATTAGGTCAGCTACCACCTAGTTATGCGTGAGTTTATTTGTGTATTATTTATCGTCTAATGAGGGCCACTATCTTTCGCGTTTCAGGTATAATTTCTATTTGTGTTGTGGATATGGTGGTTGCTGGCTGTAAGCTTGTTTGTTGTTCTAACGCCATTACAAGGATAATCTGCACAGGCCACATCTAGGTCACTTGTTTCCCTATAAATAGCCATAAAAAATTACGTGTTCGGTTTGTCTGACATGATACAGGGAGGAATAACTTGATATTATTAGCATTGTTCATGATTGATGATATCAAACTGGCTCACAGGTGGAAAACCCTATAACAATAACAATCAGGATGAGATCAAGTTGACTGGAACTAGTTTATTCACGAAAAAGAGGCTCATATATATAAATTATTTAGATTCACAAAAGAAAGAGAAAAACGGATTCCATAATATCTTTTTCCACTGCCTATGCCTAGCATTTTACCATATCTTAATACTATCTCTTAGGGATATAGGACATATGAGGGATATGTAGAGTGCAAGATCCCCCAATCTACAGCGATACCCATCCGGTGCCCGACTTATCCCAATACCTACGATCGAGCCAGCTAGTTAC
>JAATOF010007362.1:0-12513 GCA_013170925.1 Podosphaera leucotricha
CGGGACCCCCTTGAACGCTCCGAACGTCCGGAAATCTAGGGGAAAACCGAGGAGCTGTCGCGCCGGACCATCCGCAGACACCGCAAGCAGCGGGGTGAGCGGTGCATCACGGCCACGGCGAGGCGTTCATTTCCGCCTGGGCGAGAAATCCGGCGGCGCTTAGCGCTTCTGCTCGCCTGGGCGGATCTCGACCACGCGTCCCGTTGGCGAGCCGGTCTCCGGGCTAGGCGTCACAGGGCTGTCATCGGGTTGCGGCGAGTTACGATCGAGCGAAGTTTCGGTGGCAGGCGCGGGTGCCGCGCCTGCGCCGGTCGCGCTGTACTGCAGTTCGAGCGCGCGGAAGCGCCTGTAGGTCCACGGCATGGCCGCAAGATACGCGATCGAACCGATCGCGAGCGTCGGATAGGGGTAGGTGAGCAGGCAAGCTACCGCCAGCATGGCGAGAATGAACAGCGGCAGCACCCACTCGCGTTGAATGCGCTCACCAAGAAGCTTGCCGGAATACGTCGGCAGGATCGAGACCATCATAAGCCCGATCAGCATGACGTAAGCGAGCACGATATTGAGCGTGATAGCCGAAGCCCGAAGATCGAGGCCGACGTGTGCGAGATAAATCGGCAGCAGAACGAGGATCGCCGCTGCGGGCGTCGGCACGCCCATGAAGAAGTCCGATTGCCACTTCGGCCGCTCGTCATCGATCAGCGTGTTGAACCGCGCGAGCCTGAGTGCCGACGCCAGCGCGAACAGCATCACCGCAATCCAGCCCAGGCTTTTGTGATCGCCGAGCCCCCACGTGAAGATCATGATCGCGGGCGCAACGCCGAAGTTGACGAAATCCGCAAGGCTGTCGAGTTCGGCGCCGAAGCGGGAGGACGCCTTGAGGAGACGCGCGATGCGTCCGTCGAGGCCGTCCAGCAGGGCCGCGAACACGATGGCCGCCAGCGCGAAATCGTAGCGGCCTTCGATCGACATGCGGATCGAGGTGAGCCCCGCGCACAACCCGAGCAGCGTGAAGAAGTTCGGCACCATCATGCGCACCGGAATGCGCGCGTGGCTGAACATGCGCCGCCTGCGACGGCGCCGCGTTTCCTTTTCGAGCTGAGGTACGATGGGGTCCATATCACCCTCCTCGATTGCGGATTTAGTGGCGGCGCGCTTCGCGCTCCGGCTCCATCGATCGCATGTCGGACAGCACGGTTTCGCCGCCGATGGCGCGTTGCCCCACGGCGACCAGCGGATACGCGCCGACCGGCAGATACGTGTCGACGCGCGACCCGAACCGAATGAGGCCGAAGCGTTCGCCCACGCCGAGGCTGTCGCTTTCGTTGGCAAACGTCACGATGCGCCGCGCGACGAGCCCGGCGATCTGCACCACGCCGACTTTCGTGCCAGCGGCGGTTTCGATCACGATCGTGCGCCGCTCGTTGTCCTCGGATGCCTTGTCCAGCTCTGCGTTGAGAAACGCGCCGGGAATGTAGAGCGAGCGCACAATACGCCCCGCGACCGGCGCTCGCTGGATATGCACATCGAAGACGGAGAGGAAGATCGAGACGCGAATACGCTCCTCGTCTCCAAGGTCGAGTTCGGCCGGAGGCCGGACCTTCTCGATCAGCGAGACTTTGCCGTCGGCGGGCGAGATGATGAGACCTTCCCGTAGCGGCGTGATGCGATCCGGATCGCGGAAGAAGTACACGATCCAGGCCGTGATCAGCGCCGCGATCCACCCGAGCGGCGACCAGATCAGAAACAGAAGGAGCGTAACGAGAAGCCCGATGCCGACGAACTTGTGCCCGTCGCGATGAACGGGAGCAAAGCTGTCGGTGATGGTATCGAGCAGTGAGTGGTTATCGGACAACCCGTCCTCCTTAGAATGGAATGGCCACGAAGCGCGTGTCGCCCTTCGCGTCCTCGACCAGCAACAGCACGCTCTTGCCGCCGGACTTCTTCACCTTCTCGATTGCAGCCTCGATGTCCTTGATCTCTTTGACAGGCGTTTGCTGCGCTTCCGTGATGATATCGCCGGGCCGGATGTTTTTCGAGGCAGCTTGGCTCGAAGGATCGATTTCCGTGACGACGACGCCGTCCATCTTGGCGTCGAAGCCGAAACGGGTTTTGAGCTCGCTCGTGAGCGGCACGAGCGAGAGGCCGAGCACGGTGGAGGCCGCGGGCGCCGGCTCCTGGGCCGGCTTGTTGAGATCGACCGGACCTCCGCCTTCGCCTTCTTCGTCGGGCAACGTGCCGACCGCGACCTGGAGCGTCTTCTTCTGCCCCTGGCGCAGCACTTCGACGTCGACCGACTTCCCGATGGGGGCCTGAGCCACGAGCTTCGGCAAGCCGCGCATCGTCGTCACGTCCTTACCGTCGAACTTGAGAATGACGTCACCCGCCTCGATGCCACCCTTCGCGGCGGGAGAGTCAGGCGTTACGCCGGCCACGAGCGCGCCGGTGTTCTCCTGCACGCCGAGGCTTTCGGCGATATCGTCGCTGATTGACTGGATCTTGACGCCGAGCCAACCGCGTTTGACCTGGCCGAATTCCTTGAGTTGAGAGATGACCGCCGTAACGGTATCGGCCGGGACGGCAAAACCGATGCCGATCGATCCGCCGGTCGGCGAGATGATCGCCGTGTTCACGCCGATGACCTGCCCGTCCATGTTGAACAGCGGCCCGCCGGAGTTGCCTTTGTTGATCGCGGCATCCGTTTGCAGGAAGTCGTCGTAAGGGCCTGCGTTGATATCGCGCTGCTTGGCCGAGATGATGCCGACGGTCACTGAGCCGCCGAGGCCGAACGGATTACCGATCGCCATCACCCAGTCGCCGACTTTCACGTTCGCCGACGAGCCGAATCCGACATCCACGAGTGGTTTCTTGGGCGTCACCTTGAGGAGCGCGAGGTCCGTCTTGGTGTCGCGGCCGAGCACTTTTTCGACCTTGAGCTTCGATCCGTCGTGGAAGTTGACGATAATTTCGTCCGCGCCGTCGATGACGTGATTGTTGGTGACGACGAGGCCTTCCTTACCGTCGATCACGAAGCCCGATCCAAGCGAGGAAACCTTGCGGTCGGAAGGCGGAGCGCGGCCACCTTTTTTATTGAAGAAGTCCTCGAAGAAGTCTTCGAACGGCGAGCCCTTGGGAACCTGCGGCAGCGGCACGCCTTCGGGCCCCTTTGCAATCTGGCTGGTCGAGATGTTGACCACCGCATCGATCAGCTTTTCGGCGACCGGCGCCACCGACTTGGGGCCGTTCTCCTGCGCCGATCCGGGTGCCGCTCCCGAGAGCACGCCAAGCACAAGCGCCGCCAAGGCAAAGGCCGAAGCCCGACCGCAGAGCGCCGTCTTACGTCGCCCGAAAGTGGTGATCATCAGGAGCTCCTTGTTACGGCCGCACCATGCCCGGCTGGCAGAGGTGGGATCTGGCCCGGCCCAAAGTGTGAGATCGTCCCGAGACTGTCAACGAGGTGGTGCGGAAGCAGGGCTTTGAGGTCCATTCGAAGGCGGCAATCCGCCTCAGCCGCGGATCATCCAGACGATGAAGGCGCCGAGCGCGATCGCCGCCCAGCCGGCTTTGCGCAGGCTGTCCTCCGGGGTGGCTGCAGCCGCAGCGAGAAGCTGGCGGCCGAGCGCTGGCGAAAGGGCCCAGATCAGCCCTTCAATGACGAGCACAAGTCCAATGGCGACGATCAGATCGCTCATTACGGTGCCGGCTTTGTGGTCCCTGCAGGGTTCGAGAAGTACTTGAAGAAATCGCTGTCGGGCGAGATCACGAGCCGCGTATCACCCGGCTTGAGACCCTGCTCGTATGCCTGCATGGAGCGATAGAAGTCGAAGAAGTCGGGATCGCGGCCGAAAGCCTCGGCGAAGATCCGGTTGCGCTCGGCTTCACCCTGACCGCGCAGCTCTTCGCCCTTTCGCGTGGCTTCGGCCTTGATGACCGTCACCTCGCGATCGGCGGTCGCCTTGATGCGGTTCGCCTCGCCCGTGCCCTGGGCGCGGAACTCGGCGGCCTCACGCTGGCGCTCGGCGCGCATACGGTCGAAGACGCTCTTCTGGTTCTGCTCCGGAAGGTCCGCGCGCTTGATGCGAACGTCCACGACCTCGAGACCGAAGTCGCGGCCCTCCTCGTTCACGTTGGCGAGGATCTGCTTCATGAGAACTTCGCGCTTGTCGCGAACGACATCCTGGAAGGTCGACGCACCGAGCGCACGGCGCAGAGCCGATTCGACGATCGGTCCCAGACGCGAGCGCACGACGTTCTCCGCCCGAAGTGTCTGATAGAACTTCAAGGGATCGACGATCTTGTAACGCGCGAACGCGTCGACGATCAGACGCTTCTGGTCGGACGCCGTGACTTCCTGCGTCTGCGTGTCGATGTCGAGAATGCGCTTGTCGAAGATATCGACGGTTTCGACGAGCGGGATCTTCCAGTTGAGACCGGGCTCCTGAACGACGCGTTTCGGCTTACCGAATTCAAGCACGAGCGCTTGCTCGTTCTGGTGCACGATGAATGCCGACGAGTAGACGGCCGCTGCCGCCGCGCCGAGCAAAATGACGAGGAATGCAAGGAATGCGCGCATGATCAGTTGCCTCCCTCAGTCGCCTGCGGGCGGCGATTTTGTAGCTGGTCGAGCGGCAGGTAGGGCACGACGCCCTGGCCGTTCTTGCTGTCGATGATGACCTTGTCGGTATCCCCGAACACGCGTTCCATGGTTTCGAGGAACATACGCTTGCGTGTCACGTCAGGCGCCTTCTTGTATTCGTCGTAAACCTTCAGGAAGCGCGCCGTCTGGCCTTGTGCTTCGGCCACGGTTCCCTGCTTGTAGCCTTCCGCAGCCTGCAGGATGCGCTCCGCTTCACCGCGGGCTTCCGGCACGGCCTTGTTGGCATAGGCGAACGCTTCGTTCTGCAAACGCTCCTTGTCGGCGCGCGCCGCCTGCACGTCGCGGAACGCATCGATGACGTCGCCCGGCGGGTCGACCTTCTGCAGCGTTACTTGGTCGATCTGTATGCCAGCCTGATAGGAGTCGAGCGTCTTTTGGATCAGATCCAGCACGGCAGTCTCGGTCTTGGCACGCGCTTCGGTCAGAATGGGCTGAATGTTCGATTGCCCAACCACCTCGCGCATGGCGCTCTCGGCGACTTCCTTCACTGTGTTGTCGGGGTTCTGGATGTTGAAGAGATACTCTTCCGCATTCTTGATGCGCCAGTAGACGACGAAGTCGATATCGACTGTGTTCTCGTCGCCGGTCAGCATCAGGCTCTCTTCCTTGACGTCCTGAATGCCGGCGCCGCCGAAACCGCGCTCGAAGTTTGCGGAGCGCATGCCGATTTCGATGATGTTCTGGCGCGTGACCTTGGGCTTCACGACCTCCTCGATCGGATAAGGCAGACGGAAGTGCAGTCCCGGCGGCTCCTGGCGCACGAACTCGCCGAAGCGCATCACGACACCGAGCTCATCCGGATCGACGCGGAAGAAGAAGGCATACCAGGCAACGACAGCAGCCGCGGCCGCAGCGGCGAGGAACGCGAGCGGTCCCGGAATGCCGCCGCCGTGCATGACTTGCTTCATGCGGTCCTGGCTGCGCTTGAGCATTTCTTCGAGGTCGGGCGGCTGATTGCCGGGGCCCTGGCCCCACGGGCCTCCACCGCCTCCGCCACCTTTCCAGCCGCCGCCGCCGCCATTACCGCCGCCGCCGCTCTGATTGCTCCAAGGCATATGTTGTTGGCCCTTTATGATGAGATGATTTCGGGACCCGCGTGGGGGAGATGGCCGAACCCTGAGGGGATCGGCTCGCGTAAGTCCCGGATGACAATTGCGCTTTGCTTATAGGGGAGGACCCCGGACGACGCAAACGCGCTTGAGGGAGATTGGTTGGGGCGGCGCGCGAGTCAAGGCGGCGGAAGCGCCAATTTGTTCTGCAACTCTCAAGTCTTACGATCGAGCACCCTTAAGGTGGCCGTTGCGTCATCCTTTTCGGAGCGCGGAAGCTCCTCGCGTTCGACTTCGGCCCAGGCGGAAAGATCCACATCAGGGAACAGAACGTCGCCCTCGGGGCTCGCGTGCACTTCGGTCCAGTAGATGCGGGTCGCGTACGGCAGTGCCGCGCGGAAAACCTCTGCGCCTCCGATCACCATCACCTCGTCCGCGCCGCGTGTGAGCGCGAGCGTCCGCGCAAGCGTCATGGCGTCCGCGAAGCTGTCGACGACGCTGATCCCATCCGCCTCGAAAAACGGATCTGTCGTCAGCACGACGTTGTCGCGCCCGTCGAGAGGCTTCTTGAGAGACTGAAACGTCTTTCGGCCCATGACGATGGGTTTGCCCATCGTCAGTCTGCGAAAGGTCTTGAGATCGGAGGAGAGCTTCCACGGAAGCTGTCCGTTTCGGCCGATGACGCCGTTTTCGGCAACCGCAACAATCAGTGAAACTCGCATTTGTCTCCCATTCCTTGCCCGCCGCGCCGTGCTTATCAGACCGCGACGGGGGCCGCGATGTGCGGATGAGGGTCATAGCCCTCGAGCGCGAAGTCCTCGTAGCGGAACGAGAAGATCGATGACACGTCGGGATTGATTTTCATCGTCGGCAACGCGCGTGGCGTGCGCGAAATCTGCAGGTCCGCCTGCTCGAGGTGGTTCACGTAGAGATGTGCGTCTCCGAACGTGTGCACGAACTCGCCGGGCTGAAGCCCCGTCACCTGCGCCATCATCATCGTCAGCAGCGCATAGCTCGCGATGTTGAACGGCACGCCGAGAAAAATGTCCGCCGAGCGCTGGTAAAGCTGGCAGGAGAGCCGCCCGTCGGCGACATAGAACTGGAACAGGCAATGGCACGGCGCCAGCGCCATGTCCGGAATGTCGGCCGGGTTCCAGGCGGAAACGATGATGCGACGGCTGTCTGGATTGGTTTTCAGCGTATGCACGACATCGCTGATCTGGTCGATCGTGCGCCCGTGTCCTGTCGGAGACGGGCTCCCATCAGGTGCTGCCCAACTCCGCCATTGTTTGCCGTAAACGGGGCCGAGGCTGCCATCGGGCCGTGCCCACTCGTCCCAGATGCGAACGCCATTGGCCTTGAGGTATCCGACGTTGGTATCGCCGGCCAGAAACCAGATCAGCTCGTGAATGATCGACTTCACATGCAGCTTCTTGGTCGTCACCAGCGGAAACCCGTCCGCGAGGTCGAAGCGCATCTGGTGTCCGAACACCGACAGCGTGCCCGTGCCCGTGCGGTCGCTTTTGTGGGCGCCCTCGTTGCGAACGCGGCGCAGGAGATCGAGATATTGCTGCATTCTCTCTTCCTAGCCCGATTCCGCGCAGACCTCACCCGGCCGCGCGACGTGACGGCACCCCATTAAACGCGGGGCGCGAACAGCAGGATCACAGTCAGCGAGAACGCGTTGACGATGGCGTGCGCCACGACCACGGCTCGCATCGAGCCTGTCCGCAGCATGATCCAGCTCATGCCCATGCCTGCAAGAAATACGCTTGCGAGCCCTGGCCACGAGTATCCGAAATGCAGCAGGGTCCACAACCCGGACGAAAGCAGCGCCGCGGGCCAGAATCCGAGCCTGCTTTTCGCGAGCGCCGAGAGATAAAACCCCCGGAAGGTGATTTCCTCCCAGAGCGGCGCCAGCACCACCGCGGCCAAAATGATCGCCCACCAGTAAGGTGAGAGAAGTCCGTCGAGAATCCAGCGGCCGTCCGAGAACAGCTCGATGCCCGCCATATAGTAGAGCAGGAGCTCGATCGGCCCGATCAGCACGATGAGCAGCGCGCCATAACCCATGGCCTCGAGCCATCCGGTCTGCGGCGGTGTGAGCCTCAGCGTCTCGGAGCGCGCGTTTTTCCAACCCGCAGCCCACCATACGATGGCAAGCGACAGAATTTGCCCGATGATCATCTGTGCCAGAATGGCGGGGGACGACAGCGAGGGGATGTTGCCCTGCTGGATCTCTCCATCGGTCACGACGTAGCCGTGCGTTTCGGCCCATAGCCATGCCAGCGCCATCAGCATCGGCGCGCCGGCCGCCGCAATCACGACAGCGGTGGCGGCCCAAGGACCCCAAGGCGTTTCCGGGCGATAGAGTGACGGGGAAAGGGGCTCGACCGTGACGGACATGTAATTGACCTCAAAGGCGATTGGTTACCCACGGGATGACCAAAGTGCGTGGCCGACCGATATCATCGATGGCGCGTTTTGGCCGCTGGAAAGCCGCGGCCTGAGGCACTTTTATTTCAAATCCTGCCAGCATATATTCAGCGGGCCGGATTCGTCCGGCTATGGCGATAAACGCGACCGTAATAAGCCGTTCGGACCCGGGGGCAGTACCCGGCGCCTCCACCACGAGCTCATGAGCAGAGGCCGCTCCGGCCGCCACTCTTGGGCCTTGCCGCGGACCTCTCCCGTGAGCTGGTGATGGGGGCGAACTAGGATCGACGAGGGTGTAAAGGGTTTAGCTTTTGCCCGGCATGATACCACCGTCATCGGGTCATTCAGAATAGTTGCCAATGACAACTATGCTGAGGCTGCTCTCGCTGCGTAATGCAGCGCGAAATGCCTAACTACTGAAGTCCTCATTCCTAGCCGAGTGAGGCGCGGTCGGGGAGGCACCGGGCAACAGAAGCCTCCCACTCATCTGCGTCGCTGCGGGGAGTACGAGGCGCGATCGGGGACGAAGCAGTAAGCATGACGGTTGAGTCGACGATCGACTATGAGGGACTTGCGCAAGAGGCGATGCGTGGAGTCGTACGCAAAGTTCTCGCCCGCGCGGCAAAGTCGGGCCTGCCCGGCGACCACCATTTCTACATCTCCTTCGACACCGAGGCGCCTGGCGTTTCGCTTTCGCGCCGCCTGAAGGAGAAGTACCCGCACGAAATGACGATCGTGTTGCAGCACCGCTTCTGGGATCTCATCGTCAACGAGGACCGCTTCGAGGTGAAGCTGACCTTCGACGGCATTCCGGAGCGGCTCATCGTGCCGTTCGATGCACTGAAGGTATTTTTCGATCCCTCGGTCCGGTTCGGTCTTCAGTTCGAAGATCCGGGCGCAGGACCGGATGCAGAGGCAGAAGCCGGCGCGCCCTTCGAGACCATGTCGACCCGCACGGGAACGACGCGGTCGAGCCACGCCAGGAAGTCGTCCCGCCCGCGCAAGCCCGCGCAATCGGACAATGCCGCAAAAGCCGCTCCCGCTTCGGAGAGCGGTTCCGTTGGCCAGGAAGCGTCGGCGCCGTCCGATGAGGCCCCACCCGCACCGGCAGCAACACCTTTTGCCGCCAACAGCGCGACCAACAAGCGCGTGGCTGAGAGTGAAGAGGCAGGTGAGAGCTCGAACGATAAAGAAGCGCCCCCCAAGCCGGGAGGCGCTGAGATCGTCAGTCTCGATAAATTCCGCAAGAAGTAGCGGCGGGGCTATCCGCTTCGCTTAGCGGCGGCCAAGCGGATGTTTGAAACGCTCCTGCGTCCAGCGATAGCCGTGCCTGCGGTAGGGGCGATCATAATAGCTATCGGAATAGTAATAACTGCGGCGCGGCCGGTAATAGTAATCGTCATCATAATAGCCGCCGCGATCGTAGTAGCCGCCGTAGCTCGGCCCGATATATATGCCGACGCCACCCCATCCATGCCGCACGCGCTGCAGCGGCACTGATGTGTTTCCTTCGATCGATTTGCCCGCACTCGTTAGCGATGCGGCTTGCGTGGCGCCCATCGGAATGGCGCTACCGACCGCAAACGCTGCCAACGCGATCGCGGGGCTGAGAACTCTAAACGCGCTCATGATCATTCTCCTTTGGTGGATCTCGTGAGGATCCACGTCTGAGAAGGAAATCGATGGCACCCCGCCACGGTTCCGCATGTGACGGTTGGGTGCAAAATCGATGAACGATCATTCAGCTAGGTGAACCATAAGTGACTGAAAAATTTTACAAAATTATCGACGGAAGCATGGTCGAACGCGCGTTCTTCCCTCTGTAAGCCCGAGAGAAGACGCTGCCCCCGCAGCGCCGGGCCCGAAAAGACGGAGTGGAGATGACCATGAGCACCAAGATCAAGACTGCCCTTCTGACTGCCGCTGCCCTCGTGATGACCGCCGGCGTGTCCGTTGCCGCCCCCGCGAAGTATCACAACGACTACGGCAAGCCGGGCTACGGCTACGGCAAGGTCTATAAGAAGAAGGGCATCTCGCCGTTCGAGCGCGCCCGGATCAACCGCAGCGCTGCTGACCTCGCCGCCCTGAAGCGCCGCGCTTGGCGCGATGGCCGGATCACGTTCGCCGAGCGCGTCATGATCCAGAACGCCGAGCGTCGCCACGCCGCTCTCGTCGCCCGCGCTTACCGCACGTAAGCGACATCACCCGATCATGAGCAGGAAAAGGGCCGCGCGTGCGCGGCCCTTGACCGCATATCCTGTAGGTTAAGCAGCCTCGCGCACGTTTCCGGCAAGCGCCAAGACTGGATCGTGCGCGTCGAGAAACTCGACCAGCCCCTCGATCGGGAGAGGGCGCGAGATCAAATAGCCCTGAGCGAATCCCACGGCATTCGTTCCGATGAGGAGATCGAGACGCTCCTGGGTCTCGACACCTTCAACCACGATCTCGCGGCCCGACGACCCAATCATGTCAACGGCGTGCACGAGCATGCGGGCCATCAGGCTTTCGCTCGGCGCCATCGCGAACGAGCGATCGAGCTTGACGCCGTGGATGGCAAGCGACGCAACGCGGTGAATGCTCGAATATCCGTTTCCGAAATCGTCGATGTAGGTACGGACGCCGAGCCGCGCCAGCGCTTCGATCTCGCTCTGCGCTTCCTCTAAGACGAGAGCGTCGCTCTCGACGATCTCGAGTGCGACTTTGAAGCGGTCGCGCTGGCCCAGGAAGGCATGCAGCACGTCACCGAGCTTTTCGCTGCTGAGATCACGCGGAAAGATATTGAAGTTGATCTGGAGCTGAGAAGTCTGCGGAATGGCCGCCGTGAGCTCGTCGAAGGCTTTGTCCACGACCAACTTGGTAAAGGCGAGTGTCTCACCCGAGCTGGAGACGAAATCGATGAATTTGTCGGGGAAGACGATCGAGCCGTCCACATCCTGCCAGCGGGCGAGAACCTCACACCCCGAGATGTTCCCGGTTTTAAGATCGAGAATTGGCTGATATGCGCAGACGATGGAGTTCTTGTTCAGGTGGCGCCGGAATCGCGAGCTTAAGGACCAGTATTTTTCGAGCGCACGGCAGGCGGCTGACGCAGGCCAGACGGCATAGAACGCGATCAAGAAAATGGCCATCGTGAGCTCCGACCGCCAATTGCGTGCCATCTCCGCTACGTCAGTCTTCGCGGCTACGCAGTAGGCATGATGCTCCCCGCACGCCATCGCATGCATGGTCGAAAGGGATGACTGAGAGTCGGAACTGGCGGCGGAAAAGATGCCCGGTTCGCCGCCGAGATGCCATGAACGTCCGTCCGGCAGGGACACGACATACTCCTTTTGTGCCCAAGTGGACCGGTCTTCCCAGAACGTCTGCGGCGGAACTACGATTGCGAACGGCTCCCGGTAGACGACGTTGGCTGTCAAACCGAGGAGGCCGACCGCGTCGAGGCGCTTGTTGACCCAGAGAGCACTGTCTCCATGACGCTCGATATCCGGCTCGCCGAGAGGGATCTCCACCTGCGCAGTGTTGATGCTCGTCGAGCACGTCACCAAGCGGTTTGGCGCGTACATAAACTCGTTCAACCCGTCGGGTTTGAACGCAACGCGGCGCAATTCGCGAAGAAACTGTTCGGAACATGGTTCGGAGGTCACCGTGCGTCGCAGCTCGGCAAATGCCTCCGTAATGTTGACTTCGAGTTTGTCGAAGTGCGCGAGCTTGGCGGTGGCCTCGGCCCGCAGAGAATCGTGGACCTGCGCGAACCAAAAGAGGGCGCCCAACGCCAGCATGGCGAGTGTGACGGCAAGCCAGATCAAAAATTCAGTGAGCGACCGATACCGGCCGGAGACGAAGGGATTAACAAAACCTGACATAGTGGCTCGTCCGCAAACATAAGACGCAATCGGAGTCCGATAACCGCCATCATATGCATGAGGGTGTAAAATATTGGAGAAAGCTCAGTCTGCGTCTGATCGCAGAGGCAGTAATGCTGCCCTCTGCCCCGAATTTGGCCGGGGCTCAGATCCCGTGCTATGGCACGGCGGATTGATACCCGAAGCAAGAATTGCCAGCACCGGATCCCAAATGACCGAGAAAAAAGCCGCTTCCGCCCCCCGCATCGAGACCGACACCTTTGGCGAGATCCAGGTCGCAGGCGATCGCTATTGGGGCGCTCAGGCTCAGAGAAGCCTCGGCAACTTCAAGATTGGCTGGGAGAAGCAGCCGGCTCCGGTTATCCGCGCTCTCGGCATCGTGAAACGCGCTGCCGCCGAAGCCAACATGGCGCTCGGCAAGCTCGACCCGAAGCTCGGCGAGGTGATCGTCAAGGCGGCTCAGGAAGTGATCGACGGCAAGCTCGACGAGCATTTCCCGCTCGTCGTC
>JAATOF010007364.1:0-15810 GCA_013170925.1 Podosphaera leucotricha
CTAGCAAGGGTATAAGCCAGATCCGGTTAGTCGTTTGGAATAAACTTGCTTACAAGGATGTGGTACCTTACGTTTAGCGTTTTGCTACCTTACGTTTAGAATTCCCGGACTAAGCCTGTTCGATTTGTCTCATTAATTAATTCTTAAGCTCTCAATAAATCGCCCGATAGTAGATGCGATTTCCAGATTTCTCTTGATGAACTTTAATATCCAATATTTCCCAAGCGCTCTAGGAATTTGAGAGTCCATTTCTCTATCTCTCGCATGGGATAGGGGAAATCCTTACGCATTCGACTCAAGAACCTAATCAGAGTATAACTTTCCTTGGTGAGGAGACAATCTATGAACTCCTTGTTGATATATTCGGCACCAAGTATGACCTACTCACCGACTACTTCGTGTACTTCTCGGAATACCGTACGAAGCAGCAACTGCCTTTTAGGCTTTTGAGAAAATTTTGGGCAAGTATCTGGATCTAGAACAGTAATTCAAATGGATTTTCTCTTTGAGATATCACATAAATTGTACTTCGGCAGACCAAATTTTCTGGTGACGAAAGGGAGGGATCTGGGCGCTCTACCCTATGTCGGCCAACGCTGCATTAGCTCTAATATTAGTTGGCTAGCTCATATAAGATCGTCCGACCAATAAGGCTCAATACGAGCCCAAATTACAAATTTAATGGTTTCATCCGATAATTTATTTATTTATTTATACTATTTAAGGTCCTAGGCTTAAACCCTATGCCCACTTTGGGTCCAGGACCGGCGGAGCCGGTAAAGATTATGGCCTCAGGCATGCCATACTCGTTCACGCCCGTTATTCTCGTAAAGTGTATGATTAAGATACGTAACAATGAAACAGAAAAAAAAAAAACTTGAAGAAACTAACAAATAATAGGGTTCTCTCAGCATTTCTTACACCAAGTTCTAACCCGCCATTCCAAGTGTTGGCATTTTATCATATAGCCTCCTCGCGTCCAGCTGAGGATAGGTGAGTCGGATAGCCATTAAAGCAACCTGTATGTAGCCTCTGCAAATTCGGAAAGTTTCTTCAAGCAAATATGCCCTAGTTGTTTCCTTCTAAAGTTGTCTATGGTCATTCCATGGTGTCATCCGATAGAATCAGCAGCTAATTCATTAACACTTTACCCGATTAAGAATTCACGCAGGTGACTTCCCAATTTCGTCCTGACCCTACTAGGCCAACGTTTTACCTAATTAAGAATCAACGTATGTGACTACACAACTTGACCCTTGACTAATTAACAATTTCGTACGGCTCCATATTTTTGTAAAAAATGGCTTTAATATTAATCTGAAGAAAGAGTTTTCGGTAATCGCCAAGAACCAAATTCAAGACACAGTCGTTGATTCTCAATATGGTAAAGCGATGGCCGAGCAGGGGTCAGGACGAAATTGGGAAGTCACATGCGCAGAATCGACTTTAAGTGTACCATCCCAGTAAATTGTTCAACTTACAAATCATTAGGCTACGCCCACGTGTACCGGATATTATCGGAGTCAATTGTTTCGTAACGATATCAAAAATTCCCAGCGATAATTCCCAAAATAATTATGATAAGAATCAGAAGAAAATCTTCGGCAATGCTCATTCACCGGATAAAGCAAACTATTAGCCACTATATAATGCGGTAGACGACGCAACTCTTGTCTAGTAGAAGCCAAGAACGAACAACGAATTTTATCACCATCTCTATTCTAAATCTATCGCAGAGAATTCAGTCACCGAAACTCATCATCTTCGTCATGCACGGTGCTGCTTGTCCCAAGTGTGGCATAGTTTCTGGCGGCGGGAAGAAGTGTACCAGTTGTGGTGCCGTATGTGCTTTCCCTTGCATTGTCACTCGAGGCTGTATATCTCGTTGGTCTGAAATTCACTAACGACCGCCAGTCGTGCCCGGTATAAATATTTCCTGGATTCTTCAGATAACCAGTCGGAGAACTACCTACCTCATTCATCTTCGTCTCAGTTGATGTTCCTGGTTTCATTTTTGGCTCATATCAAGGAGAGCACTGATACTCAGAGAAAATTGAATGTGTATATATCCTGTTTGCTCGAAAAAGCTTCGTTATAAATATGGCTTTTGTCACCGAGCTGCATCTTGGGGATATCACGAACCTCACCATAGATACATACATATTGCAACAAAATTTATGCCTCGATACAGTCGAATCATTTATAGAAATTTTATGAAACAAACTACAGATCTATCATATGAGTTACTCAAACCAAGTCTCATGCTTTTTTCGTTAAATTTAAAGAATCGACATGATAATTGAAAGTTGCGATTTCTCAACGGTCCCAGTGGAGAAACGACAAATCCTAAGACACAACGTAACCCTAAAAACCTTCCCAATCAGAATCTGATCAGCAAAGTAAACATTTCGTTTTAAATTCAACACCATTATCTGTTTGTATGTCGTAAACCTGACACTAAATCAATCTATCAAGTACGCCAAATAATCTCACGATGCACACACACAAGATTGAATATAGAAAACTTTGGTCAAGGCCTATCGAGGTTTTATTGAACGTAGTTTTGCATTATTTTTCATTGAGTTGAAATATGCAGAGTATGGAGGGATCACTCGAAGTGTTTTGTTACTGGCGTAAAAATGGAATATCTAATGACTATGGAGTTGCCAAAGGTTTGAACTCTACCCGAAATCACCTCTCATATCATTTATTTTTATTAATTCAACTCTGTAAATTACATTTTTTGCAATGAGACCACTAGCCAACAGTCATATGTCATAGACGAAACAGAGCAGGCAGAGATCATGTCATTGATGGCATAGCAATCTAAATAATTACCCTTGAAGACCAATTTATCAGGTTCTGACGCTGAAGGTCTTGCAGAGACGTCCACACCGACTCCATTCTTCGGAAAAGTAGATGAAGCATTTATTTTGTGGGGACTAACCAGAGCATCGTTCCCGGCTTAACCTTCAATGATGAGGGGTATTTGTTGTTGCACAAGGAGCTTCGGGTCAGCCAGCCAGTCAAACCATATCCAGCGCTGCCTGCTCCGGCTCCCACCGTCGACCGCATGGGTGAACTATCCCTAATAGAAACCGAAAATACCCAGAGGGATACAAGTCGATCGATAGGCGACTCAATTTGCTCGATCTGGACGAAAGGAACCGAGAGTGCCCAAGCTATAAGGCGTCGCATTAAGTCAAGTAGCTGGTTCTGACAGTGCGATAGCGCATTTGCCTTTGCCTTATTCCATCTCGAAAATACTGGGCCTTCTCATAGAGTCATGAACTATACCACGCTCCTCTTGGACTCTACACGGCGATTTGGCCCTTCTATTTACCTTTACCCAAATCAGGCGCAAACGAACCGAATTTTGCGCGCTCAATTGCACACCAACGCCCTTGTGTGGATATCTAGCAATATCTGGACCAATATAATTGTTACTGGCTCAGTTTCCTACATGGTACTTAGGGGTCCCATATTTCTAGGATACGCCAAGGCCCCCTTTGAAAAATATTTATGTATTATAAATCCTCCGCGACCGCGTTGCATCTACCTTTTGTTACTATTCTTATTTTACAGAATCAGAATGGACTTCGATAACTTCGTTTGATTGATTGATCACGACTCCATTTTGTGATATATTCTGATTCTCTAATTCTATTCAGTCACACCTGCGACGTCTCGCGGCGCCGACCCTCTTCGATCACATCCATCCTACCCTGGCCCAATTCATGAGCTTTGAGAATATCGTCTCAGGTCTCAAACACTTCCAGCTCGCCGTTACCCCGCCAGCACCACAGCTTCAAAAAATCATGTCAGGAAACAAATCAAAGTCCACGAAACCTACTGTCAAGTGGCCAAAAATGGTCGGGAGATTCAGTGGATTTTCCTGCCTTTCAAATTAGCCTTGAAGGAGTGGCAGGGGAAGGCATTAACCAAAAATCCTTTTGCTATTCTGTCTTTTCTCAATCTCTCCCAGCTGAAGCCCAGCGACGAGTAGCACCATGGATGAAAACTCAGAATATAGCAAATGACTGGAGCAGTGAAAGGCTGATATTCCACCTTGAAGATTTGTTTACTGATAAAGATGCTGCGACAAGAGCCCAAACAAAAATTAATGCACCTCATAAAGGACCTTGACAAACTTTCTGTTCTGAAGCTGACCACCTTGCGCCAATCGGTGCATCAAAGGTAAATGCTATGAAATGTGCCCTTGCATCTCACCTTCAAAAATGTATAGCCTACCGCCAGGGAGTCTTCGAGACAAATTACGAAAACTTTGTCAGGAAAGTCCAAAGCCTCGCTAAAGAGTTGGAGTCCATACCCAGCTTTTGAGCTATCCGTGGGTCCGACAAAGGGTATTTTCCTTTGATAACACAGCGCAAGCTACTCAATCGAATGCAGATATCGATTAGTCAACCTACCGAAGTAGTCAGTCGTCTTCAAGCAGAGCAGGCCAGCCTGTAGTTCGATTTGACCAAGATGGTGACGTTCAGATGGCTGACATCAGCTCGCTCCAAAGCCAGATTCAGGCTCAGACACAATCAATATTAGCAGTGCTAAAAGGCACAAATGATAAACCGTCAAGCGGCAACTTACGAAAAAATGATCTATGCCCATTACCTCCGGAAATATCCAAGGTTGAAAGAAATCGGCGCATTGATAGTAATCAATTCGAAAGGTGCGGTAAGCCCCTCTCTCATCAATGGGGTGATTGCAAGTACCGGAATTTTCGTGAAATTTCACATAGAGGGGCTAAAGCTTCTCTCACCGGGCGGGAGTAAACTCGATAGCAAAGGAAACCCCTGTAAATGAGTTTATTTCGGACTCGGAAAACTGATAGCCTCTGAGCAAAGTCGTGCTCAGAGGCTAGTGGTGTATGATTTCTTTTGTGTGAATCTGGAGGAGCCATCAGCTGGGAAAAGACTTGTAGTAAAAAAGAGAATGGATAGTAAGCCTTTTTTAGTAGAATCGTTTGTAAATGACTATTTCTTTCTTCCAGCCCTATTCGACTCAGGTTGTTTTCCTTACGCTGCCTTCAGTGAAGACATTGTCTAGAAATATAAACTTCCACGCATTCCGGCAGAATATAGAAACCTTCAGCTTGCAAAGAATGATCAGAACCCTCATAAAATTAGTCAAATAACTTATGTTACTCTTGATATTAATGGCCGACGAGAACGCTTATGGGGATACATTATTGAAGGCTTACATTATGATTTAATCCTTGGTAAAAGATGGGCCGAAAGAAACAACGTAGTATATGATGCTAAAAATCGCGCACTCTATTTTCATGAAGGAAATAAGCGATCGAAAATACTAGAAAAAGGTTGGATACAAGCAAGCTCCTCTAGCTCACCCGTGCTCTTCGCAAGGAAACCAGGGAGTGGTTTACGTTTTTGTGTCGACTATCGTGGCCTGAACGCGATAACGAAAAAAGATCCTTACCCGCTACCACTAATTTGAGAGACATTACGGCAATTAACCAAAGCCCGTTGGTTTACTAAAGTAGACGTTCGTACTGCCTTCCACCGTCTACGTATCAAAGAAGGGGACGAATGGAAAACTGTTTTCCGCTCACGACAGGGCCTATTTGAATGGCTAGTCTGCCCATTTGGACTATGTGGAGCTCCAGCAACGTTCCAACGTTTCATTAATAGCACCCTGCGGGAATATCTAAACCTGTTTTACTCTGCGTTTGTCGACGATGTCATAACCACTCTCCAGCCGACGGTACCAAAGCCATTTACGGAAACATAGCTGCTGGGAAAAATCTATTAAAAACCACTGGGTATAGGGCTCCCCTGATACCAACATCAGGGCTAAATCCGAAGACATAGCTACCCTTCTGAAGTCTTCTAAAAAGCCGTCCAGCCGGGCGCAGCAGACTTGTATTTATCGAAGGTGTCACTCTGATTGTCGTAGCTGTCGTAGCCTCCGGTACCTTGGTGAATGTAAAGATAAACAAGAACGAAGTTGAAGCCCTGATTATTGGAAGGTTTAAGGTGATGGATGAATGCCGTGGTGCTAGCTAGAATGAAAATAGATTAGGTGAGATCCTACTTCTGCAAAGTAGTTACCGGGTCAGCGGAGCAAGCTGGACCAGCAGAGATAACTAAAGGGACTGGTGTGGTCGAATCAAGGCGGTCCAGTCCCTGAGAAATTTGTTATCGCAGCTTGTAAGTAGACTTTGAGAGAATCAATGAAATCCTGGTTTTCGCCTATCAAGAGAATTGAAAGTGTTGCTTCCACTCTGTTTATCGCGGTGTTACCAATAGAAATTTGAGAATTATTACTAGCTGCTTGCTATTTTTCAGCTTCCACATGGGCTGGCATTTCCGGTAGGTCGAACTTGTAGATTCGACGTCGATCATCTCAGAGTCAGGAAAGTTGGGGGGACTTTCCATGGAGACAAGCCTCTGATGTATTTACGCTTTTTCCTCTTTTGTGAGGCTTCATGTTTTTGGTCACGTTAACATGTATGCCCTTTCTTTGGCACTGACTGTTGGCGTTCGTTGATACTTTTCCCTTACTGTACCCTTCTCAAATAGGCTAGCAATGGTTTGCGACAAGAAAATCGGAGCTTATTAATCACTGCGAAGAGGAAAGAAGAGGTTGATGGGCATTTGGGGGAATTTTGTGTGTATGCTTTATCGTCTGAATTTGGCCATGCCACCGTCCCCTTGGGGTAAACACGTAGGACGTAGGGTATCTAGAATATATAATCCTCGATGCTAGACTTTTACCAGTACTTATATCCGAGCAAACTTGGTTAGACACAGACGTATTTATATTATAGGTCTAAGGCCATGAGTAAGGAAAACCGTACATGAAAATCTCTACCATCCTCTTTGGGGCAGTCATCGAGGTTCTTAAACTGGGTGATGGGGTAATGATAATGAGACGAAGCTGTCTGAAACGAGTGAGTGAGGAATTTGAAGAGAGCCCACGGTATTTGAGCATTTGCTGCTGGTAACGGAAGACGATGATGATGATGTGGATCACGTGATCTTTAGATTATTATGCAATGGACATCGCGATGATCGTATCTAGATAATTGTTATTTAAAGTAGGTCCAAGTACATTGAACATAGAAATTATTTAGATTGTCACTTCACATTGTAACGACTCGGTGTTAATAGACATTTTAAATCAAAGCTGTAACCTTTGGGCAGCGTATTTACACAATGAGTTCCATTTTGCCAGCCTCGGGTAGTCTTTGTAGCCTAAGCTGGCTACTCGGCACGTGGTCCTTAAGAACTCGTGCTGTGCGACGACACGCTGTATATTTACGAACTGGCAAAGCGACCGGACGTCAAGAAATGAACCGCAGTACACAGCATGTGAGTAGGAGTATGATGTAAGGAGCGCAGATTAACCCTCCATCAAGTCCACCTATCGACCTAGCCAGTGCGCTAGCAGGGGCGGCAGAGGTTGGCATAGCCGATGGCGCGATATATGTAATAAGCATTTTATGAGACAGTGTGAATCTACTGCTCGATGCTACGAGAGAATCATAGGCTTTAGGAATTTGCATGAAATGAGGTTAAAAATAAAGGATCCTGATCCCAGCTCAGAACTTATCTCTAGTTGATGTCGATAACTATCTTGAAGATATATTCCCTCAGCATTCCGCCAGAATGGACACCTCCACGACGCCCCGGGAAATTAATATACTTACTCTGAACTGTTGGGGACTCAAATATTTGGCCAAATTCCGCACCGAGCGTTTGATTGAGATTGGACGTCGCATTGCTCGCGCCGAACCCGTCCCTCAAATTGTAGGACTACAGGAGTGTTGGACGCATGAGGATTACCAGCACATACGAAGAGAAACAAAACAGATTCTACCTTACGGAAAGCTCTATCACAGCGGAATTTTTGGTGGTGGACTGGTTATACTATCAAAATGGCCAATTGAGGAGAGCTCTATGTTCCGGTATCCACTCAATGGTCGTCCAACCGCGTTTTTCCGTGGAGATTGGTTTGTTGGTAAGGGTGTTGCATGTGCTCGTCTCCGATATGGACAGGGTATAAAGGATATCATAGAAGTATTTACCACACATGTCAGTCAATATAAATCTTCTTATCGAAAGATTCGTCACTGATGATACTAGCTACATGCACCCTATGAAAGAGAACCTAATGACTCTTATATATGCCACCGTACTGCTCAGGCATGGGAGATCTCTAAGCTATTCCATGGAGCTGCGGAAAGAGGACATCTCGTCGTTGGACTAGGAGATTTTAATATGACGCCACAATCCCTTGCCCATCGCTTAATCACCTCACATTCTCCCGTAGAAGATGTCTGGTTGTCTCTCCATCCGAGCTCCTCACTTGGTGCAGCACAAGATCCGGTTGAGAGAGCTCGCAGAAAGCCTGTCCCGACAGCTGATTTCAACCTTATTGAAAACGGGATCACCTGTGATAGTGTGCTAAATACATGGCGATGGAGCAAAAATCAACAAAAAATGTTGGGGGTCAATAAACCCTTAGTAGAAGTCCCGCTGGATACTATAGATCCTAAAGGAAAGCGGCTTGATTACATATTTGTCGGTTCTCAATCCAATCCGGGATCACCTTCCCATGCAAAGTGGGTGATAAGTTCTGCCAAAGTTGGAATGACTGCGAGGCACCCTGAATTACAGTGTTCTCTAAGCGATCATTTTTCTGTGCAGGCATCTCTCAGTCTCTCTCAAGGGCGTGATAAAAGCGAAAGGAGAGACGTACATGATTTAATCGACGATGATGCTTCCTTGAAATCACCTGAATCTAGCCTTCATAAATCTGATAAGGATTCTCCTCGGGCTACTCTCCTAAATACTTATGACGAGGTCCTGGGGATGATCTATAAGTATCGAAGTCGAGAGCGTAGGCAGCGCCGTTTGCGTCTTGGACACTTTGCTGGATCGCTGGTCATCAGTATCGGATGCTTCTTTACCATCTGCTGGGGCCCGCCAAGTTTTATTGCCTTTATTCTTGCGCTCTTGAGCACCTTAAGTTTAAGCGCTGGCGTTATTGATGGACTAATTGGGGGTCTTTTCATCGGCAGTGAGATCAGAGCTTTGAAGGAGTTCGAATGGGAGATAAGCAATGCCAGAGCCGCGGCTTGTGGGGAACATCACTTAATGGCTGACGAAAGTGTGATCGATTGGTAGACGAGAAGGATTTGATATATGTGTTCAAGTAGATCTGCGGTCATATGCACTATCAATTTAGTCAATGTAATAGATTTCTACGTGGTGGCACCTTTTACAGTATTTATCATTACAAGTTTGATTTCCTTGTGTTTCCATAAAATTTCATTCATGGACTTAGCCCGAGAGAAGAACTACATGGAAAACTATTCTCGGAGCAGGTGTAGAGCAGCGTAATAATTGACCTTGAATTTTGTGACTATGACTGATTCATTTATTTTATTTATCTACGTTAAGGTCAAGCTAGAGCCCCATGTCCATTTAGGGTGCAGGAGCGGTGGAGTCAGCAGGGATCACGCCTGAAAGCGTGCCCTAGTAATTAATAATACTGCTCAAAGTAGATCATGTTGCAAACGCGTCTGTATAACTTTATTATGTAATTGTGGTTTAAACTAGTGGATTGTACAATTAGTATATAGGAGTTTCGGCCGCAACAAAAAGTAATAGAACTTACATCGGACTTAAGACTTAACAAGCATTCTGTGATGACAATTACAGGCGTGCTTTGAGCCCTTAGTCTACCTTAGGTCATCAGAAGCACATCACCATGACAATATAAAACAACGCAAAACCCCATTTATAATATGAACCTAACCTCAAAACTCCGATCAAATGAAAACCAATTCGTGGGCTGAACCAAATCGCCTTGCTAGGATTGCAGCCTTGAGTGCTGCAGTGGCGCCTACGATTTCTGCATCGTACACTTCGCCACCATGTAAAGCACCTCGTCCCTTTTCGAACGTGACGCCCCCTCGCTGGAGGACAAATCCCCAGGAAGAACGGCCGTGGCCAATAGATGACCCTTCTGAGTAAGCGCAAATATCAGTAGGAGAGACCGAGCTCACCCACTCCGAATGGGCTTCCACCCCTTCCGGCTTAGTCCCAAGCTTTAAATGTGACTATGACTGAGAGGCACCAAGCAGTTGAAGTGCCTGACTACATCGGTTACAAAATCTCATGATGTCTTCCCCAAAGCACAGCCCTGCGATTACAACAAAGTACCACCGTTTTCTATCCCAATAATATCCTTCAGAATCGATTGTTCCCACATCTCCAGAACATCTAGGCTAATCTGGATATGTCACCTGCGTCTCTAACCAGTTCGACTCCCAAAGCTCGTGCGTAATACGGTGGAGTGGAGGAAAAGAGCTCCGGCGTCGAATCGTATCGGTACCACATTTGTGATGCTTGACTATCTCGGCACCGTGGCAGCCCTCGTACGCTGCCGCGCGCCGTGACGCGCGGTGTCCAACTGTGTCTCTGTCCACGCTCCGAGAATCAGATGACCAGCCACGTCTCGGGTCGCCGGCCGGCCGACCCGTCGTTCCGGAACGAGCCGTATGGTGACGACCGGGCCATCGTACCTGGCGCGTTGCGGGACCTAATCCATAAATGTCGCAATCACCACTCATGATCGGTTTATCGGCACCGACGACACCGTCAGCGCCATCGGCGGCGGAATGCATTGTCACCGTGGGCAGTCGTAACGATGCCCACCGCATCGGGAGGGTGAAGCCCGAACCCTGGAACTATGAAATACCATCGTTTCTCGAAAAATTTCGGGTCTGACGATTGATTTCCCTTTCATGGGCTGTGTCTGGTGAAACTTTGGGTCTAGCCAGATGGATTTGTGGGAAAACCATCCGGGAGTAGTCGCCGGAGAAAGAAAGGCTGATGGATCCAGCACAACCAATCTAAAGCTACTGGAGAAACAAAATTATGTACATCTTCTGAATCAGCTCAATAGTATAGATTAAATTCTAAGAGTTGTCTCCCAATTCCCCCTAGTTGGATAATGCAAAGGAAAAAAGAAAGTAAAGAGATCCACACAATAGTGGAGGATTTAATATAAGTAGAATTTTCGTGATATTTTTTATATATATAAATACTTCAGTATAGCTCTTGAGCATCCACGAACTATTTGAGCCTCACAACATACATATGGCAAATCAAAACTGATAAAGAAAACATCTCTTCCTCCATATCTCAAATATCACACGCCGTGTGATACTGTATGTATTCTGCGAAAGAAACAAAATAAAAGAGACTCCATTCTCCAAGTCAATATAACATCCTGACGCCTATTCACCAATTCACTTTCAATCGTTAACTATCAGCGACCACTGGTCACCTGAGAGGAGCTCCGAAGAATTATGCATTTCATCCTCTCGCTCTCGAGCTGTCAATAAACTGCTTGTTTCTATTAGCTTCCTCGATCATTCTCTTCATCTCCAAATCATCATCATCGGCGTCACTGAAAAGAGGTTGAGTAATATTTCCTTCAACTGGATCTGAGTACAACTCTCTTTGATCGGGATCTGAATCTGGTAGGAGTTCGTGCTCCCGTAGAGGGGCTTGGTTTTTGATGAAGCTGTCAATAATGTAGTACTGTGTGGCGTTCATGATCAGCGGAAAGACCAACATAACAAAAGCAACTTGAAGTGCCTCATTTCCTTCGGTCCATCCAAGAGCCCAATCTCCGACACGACTTATCCAGGGAAACAATATAAACACGAGTAAGACACAGAATTTCATGCCTAGTAATCCGAGGAAGTATATAAGTGACTGCTTCAGCCACCAACATGCGTTTGGTGGGGAACCGTAGTTTCCAGACTGGATAGATTCAGGCGGACTGCCAAATTCGGTGTTGAGAAAGAGAGAGGTAATAATATGGAGGAGAAAAATGAGGATAGGAATTCCAATGGTAGTCTAGAGCACCAAATAAATAAGTATCCATAGATAAATTATAGAGTGGAAAGGAGAAGTACGTCAATTGCTAGATTCAATAAATAGAAGCTGCATGGATTGGGACTATAATCTCCACCTGAATTTGCGACGAGCCTCTTGATCGTCGTTGTCACTACTGCTGGGTCCGTTCTTATACTGAGTTGACCGCTGCTGAGCAGACTCATCACTAAATTTGCCATATGCACCAGTATACTTCCCACAATTTGTTTTGATACGTCAAAAAACCAGATCTTTAATGGTCGCTGTGGTCTCTCACGCCATCTCTTAAATACCAATGCCGTGAGAGCGAGGAGGCCAAGCGCGCCTTGGACTAATATGGCAAAAGGTCCAAGAAGACGGCATTCACCAGTTTCTGACGGAACATTATTGAGTGACGAGGCGATTCCAGTGGCCGTCGCCAGAGCTACAGATGCTAAGCTAGGTGACGAGGTGGTTGGTACGGTTGATATTGTGGAGCTACTAGATTCAGCGAGGATAAACAATGAGCGCCCGATATTTGGTAATTGAAGCATTTGTTAGTGGCGGTCTATCGGCGGTCTAAATTTTTAGTTCAGTTGTCGTAGGGGGCAGCAATGACGGGGCGGATGAAGGAAGGATAATAACTTGATTGTGTTAAGGGGGGTAATATTCCCAAAATAAGACAATGTTTCGTCCTCCGCTACCTTCACAGCAAAGTAATTAAGTTACCAAATATGACATTGCACATTGACTGCCTGAATGTAATCTTAACAGGATAAATTGATACTGGTGGCAGTATGTAATGAAGGTAATAGTAATGATAAAAATCCTCCCATTAATGACTCGGATTAATCATCTACGGGTATATAGTTAGTTACTTTTCCTCGTGAAAATTCCCTATGGAGACTTTCCCCAGTCTCTGAGATAGTCTTACCTTAAACGGTTAGTAGTCACATGAAAACATCAATTGAATCCACGTGAAACATGACCTTGTTTTGATGTTGCGTAAGTTAAGGAGCGAGCTGTATTAAGAAGAAGATGAAAGTTTTGTCCGATTATTGATGCTTTCGCTTCAAGTTTCGTATTCGTTCCATCACACTTATACGTGTACATAATTATGCAGCTTAAGACGTGTACATGTAAAAATTATAATTAGCTAAGCCTAATTGGGTATAACACGTAATTGTAAAGGCGCAACTTAAGATTTATATAACTATATCTCCATAAACATTTCAAAATAAAGCCAAGATGATGTTCAGTCACAAAACTGTTCTCAGACACCCCTTGTGTTACAATAAACCCAAATAAATGAAAATCCGAAGAAATCGAACTCAATTAGCAATTGTTGAAGTACCCTCTTCTCTTATTTTCTCTCATTTAGGTAATAGATTCTGATCCAACAATATGCCCGTGCCTCTTTGAAGTACCATCGCCGAGGACCGTTCACTTATCGTTCCTGCTTCATAGGCGTTTCCATTGGCCGGTCTCCTGCCTACCTGAGCCAGCATCTGGCTGTAGCTGAAACAAAAGATAAGGTCGTTCATGATTTTCTCTCTAGATAGTCTCTGCGCCTACACAAACATCTGTGACCGAGTTTGAACAATGGGCGACTATTTGGACAAGGATATTATGTATTATAGAGGACATGTAAAATACTGGAGTAGGGAAGGTTGTCATAATGCTGTACTAATGTGTGAAGAAGTGGACTAGAGATACGATAAACACTGCCGGTTAATTAAGTCAAGTAAATGCAAGACCATATCATATTCTTAATTACTTAGACTGCATTAAACGTCATCATCCTGTGGCATGGCAATAATATTCTATTATAATGAAGAGAGTTACTTGTTGATTGATATACCTTGTGATTGTTAAAATGTTAAAGGTAGATATTACAAGAAGTAGTTAGACTTATGGAGATATTATCACAGATAAAACAGAGTGACACAAATTAAGGGTCGGATGGTGTAGTGGTGCATCGTCCAGGCCGTTCTTCCAAGTAAATTCTGGGTATCCTGAACACATGCCCCATTTGAGACAGGAGAAAGCTGGTTCAAATCCAGCAAGACCCACAAGCCACATTTCTCGCGGTGTCGCTGTTCTCGAAGAGTGACGAAGGCATGCTCAGATAACTAGAGGTTTTCCCCGCTTTTCCCTCTAGTGGGTATTCACGGAAGAGGTTACATGTCGCAAGGCGGTTACTTCGAGTGATATTTGCAAATGAAATCTGAGTATTAGTGTTCCAACGTCAAATTGAGTCAATCTACGAAACATAAGATTTCCGTCGTCTTAGTGTCATAGCCTTAAGTCTGCATACACGAAAATGATGTAAAAAAAAAAAAGACACAAATAAAGGAGTAAGGGAATCTATGTGAGGAGTTGTTTATTACTTCCACTCAGACATAGAGTTTTAACTATATAATCTATCTTTCTATCTTTCTACTGTACCCTAGGGGTAAAGAACGTCAGTGGGCCAGAAAAATATGGGTCAACATGGTATATTAGCGTCTTATGGAATTAAATAAGATTTCACTAAACTAGAAATAGCTTGATCATCAAAAGCACCAACATATTTTATATGGGAAAAACTTGCCGAAGAAGGAACGTGAGTGGGTCTTCTTGGCGCCAAACTAATTTTATTTTTATTTTCGTTGTAAATAGTCTTATGCATGTATAAATTTAATCATAAAATTCATAATTTCTTAAATGAGATACGTTTGGCACCAAGAAGACCCACTCACATTCTTTCTACGGCAAGTTTTTCTCATACAAAATATGTTGGTGCTTTTGATGATTAAGCTAGTTCTGGTTTAGTAAAACCTTGTTTCATTCCAAAAGACGCTAATATACCCACTGACGTTCTTTACCCCTAGGGTACAGTAGAGTTTCTCTGGGGTGAGCTGAGAAGGAGGTTAGGATAGCACATGTACCCAGGAAACTCAAAAGGAGTTGGGGCAGTATTGGCCGCTATAGGTGGTAACACGAGGTACTAAAGTGGCTGCAAAGAAAATGACCGATCGATAAGGCACCTTCAAATTAAGGACAGTAAGAAGTGAGATAACAATTAACATCAACACGAGATTTTAAGTCATTCCAAACTGTTGTTGTTGCGTTGTTAGCTTTTAAGCAAACTATTATTGAATTTTCAGTCAATATTTTTGCACAGTGTTTCGCTAACGTCTTGTTCCTTTTAACAAACATCAGTCAAAAATCCGGGCGATTGTTAATAAATCGTTATTGAGAGTGAGTTAGTTTTACACAAACTCATCTTAGCGCCATACATTGAACGGATCGTAACGATAGATGAACAGCCAGCAAATATCTCCTGCGAGGCGTTACTATTCGAGAAGAGCCATTGCAGATAGTTATCTTTGGATTATTCTTTACTGAATTTAGTTAAACTTAAGCTAAATAACTCCAGGTAATCACTTTACATTATGCAGGCCACGAACGAGGCGAAACTGAATCTACACTCGACTTGAACTATAAATAAGGGGGGGACAAAGACGGCGTTTCTACCTATACGTGGTGTCCCCTACGAACATGGAGTTTATCTTTTGAGCCAACAGAAACACGCATCACTTGATCAAAGAGAATAAGCCACCCACATGAGTTTCCGGAGCGTACCCAGCTCCCGTTATGGCAGTTGTGGATTAGACTAAGTTGGCTCCTTTTGCTACGATGAATTCTCAGTTTACAGATATTCTGACATTGTACTGTCTCCCGATGAAAGAGCACTGCTACCTGAGCGCTGGTGTTGTCAATATAAGGAGGATATTTGGACTGTGGAATAATACGCACCTTGTGTGGCTTTGGTATCTAGGCCTTGCCTGGCTAGGGTTGCAGGTTTTTTGAGAGTTTTTCCCGCGTACACAGTTCCCATTGCTGCTCTTTTTAC
>JAATOF010007368.1:0-15797 GCA_013170925.1 Podosphaera leucotricha
AGATATCCTTAGTAATTAATAGACGGCGAGGAAGACTTCGTAACAAATGTTTCTGGCGCAAAAGTCGGCTGCAGTGACGGATAGAAGTTCTGGGAATCTGATATCGACATTGAATGTTCGAGAGGGTGTTCCATCCTGAGAATATTCTGGTTTGTACAGTTATTGAAAATGAATGAGAAGAGCCTTCAAACAGGGGGAATTGCTCTCAGCGAATTTTCACAATCGGCGATCGAAATTTTTTACCCCTTAGTTGAGTTTTTCTGACACAAAATCAGACTTTTTTATCCGCATATGTATGTGATGACTTTCTACAATTATGCCTTAGTTACATTACAATTAACATATTGACATAATGGGTAACTCCAAGTAATACAGCTTATTCATTGATCCCATACTCCTTCTCCCAGCTCAACGTAGTTCTCAGGACAAGTCATCCAGCACAACATAGCCACACCAGACAAACCATTATCAAGTAGCATTATCTAGTCTCAGTCAGAGTTCCCCTTCGCAACCTAATAACCATAATACACGCGACAAAGACAAAATTAATTCGCAGGATTGCCAAATTAGACAATTATCTACCAAGTCGTTCCAAAGAAAAGTACCAGTTGACCCGAATACTCGCTTTGCTACGATCGACCAGATCAAATAGGCAGAGATCGAGCATTGGACTCGCGAGGAATCTTTGGCGTCTAGAAAACCAGACTTAGAGGATAAAAAAGCGGCCGAAGCAATGATAAATATATCTCTACAAGCTTGTCAATTTGAATGGCAATTATAATGTGATTCTGGTTGTATATATTAGATAACTTAGGTAGATGTCTGTAAAAATTTCCAAATTTGGGGTGACCATTATGGCTGTTTTGACCGCGACGCGGCGAATATATTAGGTGTCTCCTCGCCGTCCGCACTATTCGCCACTACTGTACCAGAGAGAAAATGGAGAAAAAACCTTGAAATATTACTAATCGAGTTATCTCAGGTGCAGATCTACTATTGTTTTTGCTTTTTCAATATTTCATAATAATGAGGATCTGAGATACTGGAACCCGGCACAAATAGCGAATCATATTGCAGTCCCACATAGGTTACGCATCTCTTGCATATTATTGGATGTAGCACCATTTGAAAGACTGTACCAACATTGTTGTTGTATAATTATTGGTTACCATTGATTTGGAGATAGGGATTAGGAATGGTCTTTGGTATATATGAACACGATACCTACATTTATAGACAGGGGAGTTAAGTTACGATACAGTCTCATAGTTTGGATATATGATAAGATATATTTTGAACTCAAGACACTTCGTGACCAGATTGAAACTTATTCTTTCTTGCATTTTCCGGTACCAAATAACCTCAATAAGACACCCATATGAACAGTACAAAGCCTCAGGTCCATAAATTTCATACAGCACTTTTATCTTTTCTAGCTAGTCATAAATCGAATTTTTGATGTCGAGAGAAGATTTTCACCTTGTAGCCAAAGGTTGTATGAGATATCCAAGACTGTAATTTTTTCTAAGGTCGTTGATCATGAAGTCATCTCCATTGTGGAAAAGTGTTTCCACAACCCAAAAAGGAATTAGATATTCTGATAGCAGCGGTGATAATTTATGATATCCTGGCTGATGAAAAGAAAATTACCAAACCGTTATATCATCTACTTCAGCCTCGGCACATACATTTTTGTGTATCATATTTTTAAGATTCTCTTCTTCTTTCGGAGTTTCTGGTTCAGCATCCATGATATCTTTTAGAGCTTCCTTCAAGAAACTCAAAATATGATCATTAACTTGTTCGAACTGTATTAAAAAGGCATCATGCCCTTCCGCACTATCGATTCTCTCTAGTCTAGCGTTTGGTATTCCTGAAGCAAGTTCGACTTGCTCTGAAAAAGTGAAGAGACCGTCGGACTCGATGCCTAAAACTAACGTTGGTTGTTGGATCAAGGCGAGAGCGTGAGAGATTGAAGAAGTACGACAGCGAGATATATCATGTGTGTCTAATTTTCGAGAAAGCGAAATATAGCAGTTAGCATCGAAGCGCTTCACAAACTTATTTCCTTGGTAACGAAGATAGGATTGAGCCGAGAAATAAGTTGAAATTGGTCTCTTGTTGGAATCATCTGAGCTGACAAAAGCCATAGATTGGAATTGAGGATCAGCAGAACTGGATGTGTGACTCCTGTTATTAGCCAGATCTACAAGTGGCTGTGTGCTGGCCTGGCAGTGCGAAGACGATTGACTGGTGTGGTGGCCGTCGTTATGAATGGAGAGATGAATTTCACCTGGAGAAGATGATGACAATTTATCGTTTGATTCAGCCTGATTTTTAGTATCATGGGCTATCTTTCGTCCAAACCGCGTTTCAAATGAATTGCGGCTGCGATATGTGAGAAGCGCTGACATGCGAGCCGCACCTAGGCCAGAGATTGGAGGATCAGAAAGGTCGTAGAAGCCATCCTTATACTTGGGGTCTGCATAGATACTCTGTCTTTGTGCTTCTCCCCAACTGATTCCCCAAGCGCTGTGTCGACTGGATGTAGCAATGGGAACTATACAACGAACGTAATCTTTACCAAAGTAAGCCCACTCTAAAACTAGCATACCTCCCATAGATCCTCCAACGACTACAGCAACTTGCTTCACGCCAAGTGCATCTAGAAGCATTTTTTGAATACTAGTCGAATCAGTAAATCTCAATGATGGAGTTGAGGGACCTACTTTACATCGTCGCGTATTGTAGTTAGGGGAAATTCTGGACCATAAATCCCATTCTCAGGGTTTCCATCTTTGTAAGTTACAGGACTTGCACTTCCGTAAGGACTCCCTAGTGAGTTGATGCATATTACAAAGAATCGGGAAGTGTCAAAAGCCCGACCAGGGCCACCCAGCAATACACCCCACCAGTCACTCACAATTGCACTTCCAGTTAAGGCATGACAAATAACCATAGCATTATTTCTTTGGTGGGAGAGTTTACCCCTAGTAGTGTAGGCCAGAGGTACATTCTGAAGCGTAATCCCAGATTCGAGAGTGAACGAGGGTATAATAGCGATAGTCTGCTCAGGGACCAGTCTCGAAAATGGGTTTTCAGGCTGCTGGTATATTCTTTCTTAGAATGATTAGTATTTAAAGGATATTGCTGAACTAGATAAGCAACTCACTGTACTCTCGTGATTCTGATGTTAGTATCTGTGAATCACACATTTTAATTTGTGGACGAATATTTTCAACGTCATTTGCTTCTAAAACAACCTGATATTGGCATTCAGGTTGCGGAGTGATTCCCGTCGAAATGGAAACCATTTTATAAAAGTACTGCAAAGTGTAAATTATGAGGCAAAAGTGGATCGATACACAATACTTTTATCTATTCAGGACTCTGTCCGTCATGAGCGGTGCAATGAAGAAAGACCCTTGAGATTCTTGACATCAGACGTTTAGAAAAGCCCTAATAGAGTTTTCTAATATGTACAAGGTCTGCCATTATCATGAGATGAGGCATCAGACTGCCAGGCTCTCTGATCTCGTTGAATATTGCTAAATTCTACAAGATCACAAATTCGTCGGAATAAATTAAGGCTCAGATCTCAGTGTGTCGTGGTTGAGAGATCAGATATATATACCTTAAATACATACACAATTGGAACCGGAGGAAATCTTGAATGTGGCCAGATGAAAAGGTCTGGGAAACCTCGGAGCAGCATAGATAGTATATTATTGTATAAATATATCAACATGTACGCATCTGATGAATAAAAAAATTACATTAATTATGTAATTGTATGTATGTTTGTATGGAGTACTATGAGTATTATTGTCGCGAACAATGTTGGAAGTGTACATTCAGACCCCTCCCTTTCGTCACCCCAAATTCAGACAAATTTAACAACACAGTAACATTAAATATTTTATTTAAAAATACAAAAAATTTATATCTGCCATAAAAATTGATGGGCTTCTAGTTAAGTATCTTACAGAACTTCTATGTCATTTTAGCCTCTATTTCAGGTTGATTTGATGCCAGTAATTTCTCATGCGCTTTCCGTTCAGCCTGTGCCTGTTTGATCCCTTGGATCGTGTGAAAGCGAGTATTCAGATCAAATTTCACTCTCCTACGAGTGGAATTGGCTGATAGTCGACTAATTTGAACTTCCTGGGTCAGAATTATTTCTAGGTCCCGAGCTCGTTGAGCATTGCCTATCGCAATTGCCTCACCAGCTACCCGCCCTCACGCGCCCTCGTTCATCGTGCTCTTTTCAATAGTTCTAATTGTCTCGTGTATCTCCCGTGTTTTTTTGAGTCTGGTTATATAAACTAGGGCTGTACCAAATCTTAGAGCAGATTCTAGCAGTGTGGATGGCCACTTGAAGGACTCAAGTACTTGCGATGAGCCCTGAGCTTTTCTAGGATCCCATGGGACAATACCAGACGTCTTAAAACCACTACGTAATTCTCTTTCTGTTAATGCCTTAGCCCTATCCCGATTACATGCATTGAGATAACTTTACTTCTCAATGGGAGCCGCATCATCAAGGCGAGCAAGCTCTGCGATAATTTTTCGGTAGCGAGACTTTAGAGGCAAAAAGACAGCGGGATCTAGCGGCTGGAGCACATGAGAAGAGTGTGGAAGAAGTACTACAAGTTGAGCATTGTGTTTTTTATATTCCCACGTAGATTCTATATCGATATGAATACTATGACTATCTAATAGCAGCATCTGGGGGAAGATCTGTCTCGGGCCTAGCTTGGGGCAAAAAATATCCATCAGCCATCTGACTGGGGTCTATTTACTTGTCCAGCAGTTTTCAGATGCTTTATAGATCCAGCCTGAGGTATTTTCTTGGAATTATGACACTTGTAGGTCATTTCCCTTAAAAATATTAAGGATTGAGAATTCTACCATTCGCATTAATAACTTCGATAACAGTAATCCACTCGCGATTCTGCCACGATGTTATATGTTCGAGTCCACTCTGAGGGGGAAAGTACCTTGATATTTGAACAAACACCAAGTCCAAGCCCTTATTCGTCCATATTCCAAAAATCAGCGGTCAGGATGTTATTCTAGCCAACAACCTCTTTAAACAGCTTATATAAGCCAACCAAGTCCGCTCGATTTGTCCCATTAATTCTTTCGTTCTCAGTAGATCGGCCGATAATAGATGTGATTTCCGGGTTTATCTTAATAAACTCTTGCATCCAATGATCTCCGAGTGAGGCAGTATCATGATTCGCTCTGAGAATTTAAGAGGCCATTTCTCTGACTCTCGCTCTGACTCTCGCATGCGATGGAGAAAATCGTTATGCATTCGACTCAAGAATCCATTCAAAAAAGAGTTTCTCTTGGTCAGGAGACAATCTCTGAACTCCTTGTTGAGATATTCGATGCGAAGTATGACCTGCTCTCCGACTACGTAGTATTCTTCTCGGATACCATACGAGGCAGCGACCGCCTTTTTGGACAAATTAGGGCAAGCATCTGGATCTTAAATAAAAGTTTTAATGGATTCTTCTCTTTGAGACATGTCACATGAAATGTGGTTGAGTACAAAGCAGGTTGACGGTAGGAGACAAAGGTCTGGGTGTATGATCGAGTCCTTTTCAGATCAGCTCCTAATTAATAGTAGATTCCATATAAATATATACTTCGGCCAGCTAAATCCAGAAATTTTCTCTTTCACGCTGTACCGCTTGTGTACGCCCAGCATGTGTGGATAGTAGATGCACAAAAAAGTTAATCAATATCTCTTGGAGCGAGATTATGTTATGAGGATCGAGTGAGTAAATAAAATAATTAATAAATAAAGACCTCCATCTTACCGATGGAGATTTATTTAAAAAATAGAAGAGTGCAACACGTCGGGCTCACTCGCAACTTACCGGTCCAAAAGACCATAGAAAAGACTTGCCAAATGACCAGGCAATAAGTAAGAGGAAGTATAAATTGCGGATCTCTATCCAAGGAAAGAGATAGAGAAGAGTGGTCTAGGATCTGCGGCAGAGAAGTGTCTATTAAGGAACAGAAAAAGACATTCTTCGTTAGAAATCACCATCACTTGAGACAGCCACACACACTTGATCAAACACAACAAATAAAATACAGCCCATCAAAAAAAGCTCGCTTCTGAAAGAGAAGCCAGTGACTCAAATAGGTTCCATGAATATTTCACTAATTTGATGTTTTCATAAGGGACGAATCTGTTGAGTACCTGCTGATATACGAAATATGGATGAGACATGCCTTCATAAATAACCAATAATAGTTAGACAAAGATCTAACCATACCATAATTTTGAAATACAAAGTGTCTAAAAACGCTTTAAATATCTACACTCGCTGGCTCCCCTTTCAGAAATAAGTATTTTTTGTTGGACTTTATTGTATTTGTGGTGTTTGATAATATGTGAGACTACCTCACGCGACAGTGACCACTGACGATGAATAGAATTTGCTGCGAGCCTAATAAATTCAGCACGTACAGAGTCTGGATACTTTTGATACCTTAACACAGTACAAAGGTCGTAATCTCAATAGCGTTCTGCGGTCTTGTTTTTTTACATTATTTTTTGTGTATGCAGCCTTAAACCTATGACATGACACTTCTCTTCCGTGAATACCCACTAGAGGGAAAAGCGGGAATAACTTCTAGTTATCTTAATATGCCTTCGTCACTCTCCGAAGACAGCGACACCGCGAGAAATGTGGCTTGTGGATCTTGCTGGATTCGAACCGATCCAGTTTTCTGGTGGGGCATGTGTTCAGAATACCCTGGCTCTACTTGGGAGAACGGCCCAGATGACGCACCACTACACCATCCGGCCCGCGTTGTGCGGTCATATTGATGGATCTTGATTCCTCAGGTAACTATTTATCCAGTACATACATGTACATATGAATACCCGTAGATAGAACTCATTCCATCATACAGTGAGATTAATTCTATCGAGACGAAAAATAAAGCGAAAGATATATCTTTTGGCATCTAAAAGCTTCGTTATTGATACTTTTGGGCCATTTTATCAGAACCTACCGGAACCCGGGTATGAAGACGGTGATGCGTTACATTGAATTGTCATACTACCGTGGCCATTTTTGCATGCGAAATAAGCTTCTTATTCTTCACTCATTGTATTTTTCGAAAAAAAAAAAATTGGACGAGTTCCGGGTAGTTTTCTACGTAATTTTGTGAAAGGTGTGGAAGACCGATCTGTGGAAAACAATGGTGTAGCGAAACCAAAACTAAGGTGGGGGTGTGACACAGAAAGTCAATCGAAGTTAATTTTGCCAACAGAATCCTATTCTAGAATCTAGAAGAATACATTTGCTACATCGATCCCTATCTAGAGGATTAATTAGTTACGATATCCGATAGAAAGCTTAAGTCGCTGGGCACAAAATCGCAGATGATGTGCGTAACGCCCAGCAATGGAACCATCAACTTACGAAGCCGTTGACGGAGCAGAAGGCTAATTTAACCGGACTCCGAAGTAAATGTACGATAATTAATAATTAATCTTAATGGGAAGAGCCCGTTGAAGGACAGAAAGAAATGGGGGAAGTTGTCGCGTACCAAGAGTGGGCCGACTCTTGGCTAAACTAACGCTGCAACACGACTCTCAAGAGCTGCAGCTGATCTCGAAGTTGGAAGAGCAATCAAATTTTTACATGGGCGACGCTCAATTCAAAAATGCTGGCAACATAAATTACGAGCGAGCCTGTTCTGCTCTAATCCTATTTATATCGATGCAAGAGCCCCCGAGTCGAAAAGCATAGACCATCCTGCAAACATTCGACTCAGAGCTTTGCATATGCGATCTTAGCCTACCAAGACTGGGTTGAGAGAAAAGTAGAAGCGTTGAGAAAAGCCAAGAACCGATCTTTCGAGACGCTGATATATAGCCCTGAAGGTCTACGACAATTGATTGTTAGAAGCAGTGGAAGAGATGATTAAGGAGTGGGAAGATTTAAAAAATCGAGAGAATGACATTTTGTGAGATAGATCGACATCGTGTGAAAAAATGTGATTATACTTCCTGAAGATAAGTCTTCAAAGCCTTAGAGATAAGGGGGGAGTCATTGAAAGGCTTTTTCTGTGTAAATAAGGAATAAGGGAGTTCACATCAGTCAGCAAAACATAAATTCAATCAAGGACGCCTATTTAATTTCTAATTATGGACCCAACACTATACTCGTCGTAGTTGTGTGTTAATATAGGCAAGGAGCATGATAGAGTGCTCTCCTAGAAAAAGACCTTACTTTTGTCTTCAAGTTTGTTCTTAATTGCTCCCTTGAAATACGATGTAGTACTGAATTGTGGTGCTTGACTAAATGAGCTAGATACCTCTTAACTTACCATATACACCACTGATTCTCTACGTTTTCATTTCCCTCTTTTAGCTAATCCTATACAAGATCAAGGGTGGAATTACTTGCATAGCTGCGCTTAGCGCATCTTTTGCTTTCTCGTTTCATCCACTCCGAGAAGTGAGGGAAGTGGAATTTCTCCTTGTGCGGGTTGAAACCAATAGTGTATAGTTATTCGGCGACGAGATTACTTTGATATTCTCATAAATTTCTCCATTTAACTGTTGAAGTACTGCTACTGCTACTTCCCGAGATCTTTTTTCTAACCTTACATCCGTATATTCGTACCCAATCACTAGACCAGCTGAAAATCTTCTTTGCATATACTGAGTAATAGCTTGATCTTGTCATGGACAGATTCTAGCATGTACTTGGCTGATGGACTGGTGGGTTCCGGCTCCTTGGACCTTGATTGCCCAAGGTAATTTCTTTTTGAGGTAATTACGAATATACTTGATATTTACCTTGCTGCTTGTGAACTTGAAAGTATTTTCCCAGAATACCTCTGAGAGATACTTTTTCTCCGACATTGACCCGCGTGGGAACTCTAAACATAAGTAGGTCGTATACCCTATTTAACTCTGAGGACTAGGAAAAAACCTCAGAATTAGTTTAGTGACTCTGGATTTGAGTAGATGATTAAGTTGAGCTTTTTCTTGGCCCTTGAAAAAGGTATCCATCGATCGTGAAAGGGTATATTGCACTCAAACTGTCCTCCGGAAATCGCGAACTTTAAAAAAAAGAGGGGGGTTAGGCCTTTTGGTATTTGCGTGTCTATTGTACCGATGTCTCAAGGCCTATCAATTATTATGAAAGCAGGAACTACAGAAGATGGATAGAATTCAAGTACCATGCCTTGTTTGTCCCAAGCAAATTCCAGAAATCCTTGAAGATAATGCTGCCTCTTTACTCGCCTACTCTTAACATCCTCAAAAAGCTTGCCGTATCGTGTGACGGCTCATGAATTTTTCACTTGTACTCGAATTTTCTCAAGGGTAGATCGATACGCTTACGGCTCGAAATTTGAGGAGTAGTGCAAGAAACTTGGTTGACGGATTCATTCCGAGAATTATCTCGGCTCCTTGCATTTTAAGTATCTTTCCCGCCGTCTTGTACATGCTTATACGACGTGATGGACTTTTCAGGACTGAGATTGATGCCTATTGGACAAGGAATTGATAGGAGATAGGCGTAGTTATTGTACACGAGTTGTTTAGCTAGTGGATTTATCTATTAAATGATAATAAGAATTGGAAATAGAGTGTAGGCTTTTGCAAACGAGGTTAAAAGGCCTTATTTTGTAGTCGTGAGAAGTTTAATAGCTGTTTTTTAATTTGTGGAGATAAAAATGTGTTTGAAGATAATTCCTAGTGGCTTAGCATGGCCTAACTAATTTGCTCTATAATTTTACCCTTGATTACATTAAATATATAGTTTATAATTTTTGATCGTGTATAGGAATAGATATGAGGTGAAGGAGTAAACTTCAAAGTCATCAGTTACCTCTATGTCGTCAGTACATCCTCAACCATCTCATCATGGGACAATCTCTAAGCCTACAATAACGATGCCAAGGCTGGAGATCTTTGCGGGAGGTCAATAAAATCGGTAGCGGCCCGGACCTCGGAAGATGTAAATGCATGCAGATGTATGTGGAGCATTGTGACATGAGAGAGTTTGATTTGCGTAGATAATAATTGATTGGATAGGGAGGGAAATATATTAAGATACTAGACAACATCAGACAATTCCGATCACGTTAGCCACGTTTGCGACACAAGGAGCCTGCCTCTGTCTTGGCCAAAATGATACATAAAATTCCACTTTGCTCTAGGGTTTAGTTACTTTTATTACTGTAAAAACACTGTACAAACATGTTCCACGAGCACGTCTATCCATGCAATTCAAATTCTAAATTACGCGGCCAACTGCGCCCCGTGGCAGCGAGCGACACATGCTATGTTACACCCTTGGTAGCTTTCGGTGTAACTTTGAATAGATCAACGAACATTCGCCAAAAGTTATCATTCCTCAAAGTATTGAAACATAATTCATATAGGCTTCATGAACGTGATACACGTGGTAAATCATCAATTGGTTCAGGAGTGTCTTTATAGATTATTATTAGTGGGTGATCAACATAAGAAGAATTCAAAATCTGGACGACATTGACGTGACTCGTTAAGTATATTCTGAAAATAAAAATTGATCTATCGTCAAAGGATGTTCCAAAGCTTTACCTGATCCTCCTCTATTCAGACACCCCCATACCACTTTGACTTATTACCACTCTGCCCCCACGAAATGGATGAATGTTTCTAGATTTTCTACAAAGGTAGAATATCCCCGCTGAACCATACCATCATGAAGACGGTTCAAAATATCCTAAGCCACCATCTCAAGCCTCTAAATGGCTACCCCAAGTGCTCTTCCCCGTATAGCCATGTTCCACGGCGGTGGTTCAACTCCTCAGATCTTTCAGATACAATGTGAATCCTTACAACGACAGCTTGCCAAAAACTTTGAGCTAGTGTACTTCAAAGCTCCCTTTCAAAGTAGCCCCGGTGCTGGTGTGCTCCCTTTCTTTACGGCTGATAAATGGGGACCCTACTTAAACTGGTATACAAAGAAGGATTCTGAAGAGATTCTTGATGGCACTGCGGGCAACTACGAGGACGAAGAAGGAATTGAAAGAGTTGTTCGTCTGATGCGGGAGAGTGGGCCTGGTGGGAAATGGGTCGGATGTTTAGGCTTTAGTCAGGGAACACGCATTGTGGCTGGTCTCTTATTGTGGCAACAAGTTCGACGGGAAAACAACGTTGAGGTCGATGGAGGGATTGACCTACAATTTGGTGTAATGTGCATGGGTGCGGGTGCACCAATGAAATCTTCTGTTCCTGAATGTACGTATTTTATCATGTTGAAGAATTGTGCTACGAGGATACACTCTCTTGGATAACATTTTACTGACCTGTGTCATGACAGCTTTATTAAAATGGAACGAAGCAAATCCGCACCAGTTGATCTCACGGTCAAACGAACTTATCAAAATTCCCACTTTGCACTTACATGGGTTGAAGGATTTTTGCTATCAGCAGGGAAAATTACAAATCGCATCTTATTTTGATCCAGAGACTGTTACCTGCATTGAAATTGATTATCATCATGCTATGCCATGGCACATGAACGACCTTTTGTTATTAGTAGAAAATATTAAAAAGATGCACTTTAGGCTAGAATAAGATCATCGTCTGGATAAATATACAGCGGCCATGAAATAAAGTCAAATGTTTATCTGACGTACACTTCTGACCTGGTGTAAAGGACGTATGATGTCAAAATTTCCATCCAAAGCCAAAAAGACGATAAAGTTGATGTCAAAGCAGGGGCTTTTTATCCCGGAAGATGCTATCTATCGCAGCCCAATAAAAGAACAAAGTTTCTTCCAGTTTTAGAGCTGCGTATGACAGAGTTTTTAAGACACAGGACATCCCATTTCAATCACGGACTAGCGATAGATTGTAGGAACCAGATGTTTTTGCAGAGTGCGTCTCAAAGGCGATTTATCATACTTTCTTCCCTCCATCCCTGAGCACAGTATGTGCTCCGTCATGGCATCCCCAGAAATCCTGTGAACTCAAACATTATGACTGTAAATGTGTAATATTCACTGAAAGACTTTTCAACACAACTCCAGATCGGCGAGGTTGAACTCTTCAGCTTTTCGTGGAGCCGATTTCAGCCGTCGATATGTTCGCATATCTAGGGTGGGGATGGCCAAGAAGAGAAGCACATTCAGGCCATGGTCACACTCAAATATCACGCCATGTCAAGATGATTCTACCATCTAGCTGATTCCTCTTGTTTGAAAACACAACTTTCCAACCGATATAGCTCTCTGCCAACCGTTTGGGCGATCATGACCTACCTTTGATTATTACGACTCATATACCGTTAATATTCACGCTCGCCAGCTCCCACTGTACGCGTATGTTTTTATGGATATCCTGCGAAGGAATCATAAATTTGAAAGGACCTTTACGACGTTTGGGGGTTATTACCTCGGTATAGCACACGTGTGAACAGAGTAGGCGGGCAATGAGAATTGAGGAGATGGACAAAAGCTGGGCTGGTTTGGTGATTTAAAATTGCGAGGTTTAAGCGAGTCGATACTTACGCATACGAGGCATGATGCGGAGGTTCATTATTGGGTTCATATTCCTACAGAGTCTTATAGCCTGAACTATTACAACGGATGTTAATTGTGAGACTATTTTCTGAGCGGCGATGATGGCATGCTGAGGCAGCTCAAGGTAGTTTGAACTAAGAAACCTTCATGGGACCACTTCAATTCTCTGGAATTTTAGAGCCATTAGTCACAAAAATACCCACTATCACAAGCCGAACAAGTTACTTCATGGCCTGAAGTAAGTATTATATGAGGGGCCCCTGATGGTTAATTGCTTCTTCACTAAATTGGGTCTTAGAGCCAGAGACTCCGACCAAATCAAATTTATTGGCCGGGGAGTCTATATCTGATTCTAGAACTGAGAAGAATGCACTGAGGTAAGAAATAGACTGAGGTTTCTGAAGAGGTGGTTTTCGGATTCTAAGAGTAGAATAAATGACAAAAAACAAACCGACTTCAGAAACCTCAGCTCCACTATTGTTTGCCTTCCAAACCCTCCGCCTAGTCGCCCTCCTCATCTCGTCTCTTTCGCTTAGCTCCTATTCCTCCTCTCGGCTCGGGGACTGCACACGGGCCGGTCCTATCTTTTGACATTACAAACCGTCCAAACAGAAAATGAATTCAAGTGATCCGATGGACACCTCAGATCCGGAACTGCCTAGGTTTCAATCGGGTACATCTCGATCCCAGTACCACACTAGCTACGTCCCACCACCACCATCCACTTCAACACAGGCTCCCACACCCACACCAACCTTCCTACCACCGGACTTGTGGAGCTTGTCTTACATAACTTATGGCAACCATCTTGAAATTGCCATGGGAATAGACCAGGCACGGGTTGCCGAACTATTCGCTAGACCACCTACCACGGAAAACCACCAATCGCATCCACAAACCCAGCCGCACGCAACAATCATTTCGTCTTCCCACTCCACCTATTCAGCCGTACGATGGTCAACCTTCCGGCCTTCGATCCTTCTGCTCTCAACCCATGAACCAGATTCAAGGGTATGAGGGCCAAATCACGGAATCGGAAAAAGTTCGCTTCGCCTATCAACTCTTGGGACCCGGAGCGCTGGCCAAGATGTGGTCATCATTACGCTGCTTGGAAGATCCGACTGTTCCAGCCGAAATTAACACTTTAGCTGAATTTGAGCCGCACTGAAGCAACGCTGTCAAGGTCCTGGACTCGAGGAGAGAGCAAATTGCTTGATTGACAACCTCAAGCAAAACAATATGAGGTTCCACGACTTCATAACCATTTTCGAAGACAATATGGCCGACTCCAGCAATAGTCACGAAGATAAGGGTAAATGGCAGGTCATGCTGCAGCGTCGTCTCTCTACTCGACTCCGAAACGCCCTAGTCATGACCTCTGACGCACCTAAAGATTACCATGAATTCGTGGCCTACCTACGAGAGAAAGATGCAGGTTTCTACGAGATACAGGCATCAGATACAAGCTCAGCGCCCGTTCGACCAGCTTCCACCCCAACAAGGGGGCCAACTCTATCCCCCGCAGCACCACCACCACCTCGAGAACCTACAGTCTCTCGTGGAGGTTCTGTTATGGACCTCGACTCGGTCTCTCGACAGAAGGGACCCGATGACCGACTCACCATTCAGGCCAAATATGCTCGCCGAGCCTTGGGTCGATGCCTTTGGTGTAATAGAGCAGGTCACGTTGCCACCCACTGCCCCCTCGGATCTCGTACTGTCGCCTCTACTTCAACCGAAACCTCAGAGGATTTAAAAGAGGAACTCCAACAATAAGTCGCATTTTGAAGTCCTTAACGGTAAGACAAGGATGTTTTCAAGAACTATCTTCTTCTCGACACATGTATGTAAATGCAAAGATAGGAAATAATACTTTTGTTGCTCTAGTCGATACCGGCGCCTCGGGTTTCGCCTTCGTTTCCCAGTCTCTTTGTGATTCTCTCCCACTCCCCCTACAGACCCTCAAATCATCTGTGGCCTTAGTTGGCTTTGAAGGAAAGCCAGGACCAAAAGTTGTTCACAAAACCTTTTTCTCCCTCGCCCTCGGTAATCATAGCGAGAGGCTCTCGGCTTATGTTATCCCATCCTGCAAGTATGATCTCGTTTTAAGCCTTCCCTGGTTGGAAAAGAATGCCCCTTTCATTGACTGGAAGGAACATACCATCACCTTCGGTGAGCAATTTCTTGGATCTTCGTGTTGTGTCTTCGAGACCACCATCCCTTATTTCAACTCCCGACTTCAGACCCTCAAGCCACAGGGCAAACCACTCACCCTGATAACATCTTTAGAAACCTCCAGCCCACCTACGAATATGCCTAAGCCCCTCCAAGTTTCAGCAGCCGTCTTTTTAACTGCCAGCCGACAGCCTGGAAGCACCTACTTCGCCCTCAGCCTCTGGGACCTTGATATCATGATTAACGACTCCCCACCTCAAATACCCTCTCTCCATGTGGGTAACGCCATCATGGTTATCCCAAAAAACGCTGGTCCGAAGGATTTCCTACCCCGTCAATACCACGACTTTTTGGACGTCTTCGACAAAAGAAGGGCCAACAACTTACCTCATCGACCGTGGGACCAACCTATCGATCTCATTCCGGGAAAAGAGCCTACTGCAGCCAAGCCTTACTCTATGAACCACCATGAACTTAAAGCACTCCGAGAGTATTTGGATACAGAACTCGCCAAGGGTTTCATTCGGGAATCGAGATCTCCAACCGCTGCGCCAGTCATTTTTGTTAAGAGATCCAATGGCGATCTTCGATTTTGCATTGATTATCGCGGACTGAACGCTATCTCCATATAAAATCGACACTATCTTCCCCTCATTGGCGAGACCCTTAACCAACTATCTAAAGCCAGGTATTTTACTAAGTTGGACATCATCTCAGCTCTCAATAAACTCCGAATCAAAGAGGGTGATGAATGGAAAGCTGCTTTTACGTGCCGTTATGGACTTTTCGAACCTTTAGTCCTCCCCTTTAGACTCTCCAACGGCCCAGCATCCTTTCAATCTGTCAGAATATAGTTCCACCCTTGTCAATCTTGTTAATATTAAGCATTGTCCTCATTCTTGTCGATACCACGCGCTTAATTACCCTGTCTAAATGGCTTACATACTTACAACAAAACATCATGCGCCATTATCAGATCTAAAACTATCACCATATAAGACGACACCATAAATGTCTCGGACGTCACAATTATAGAAGGCAAGTGTTTTGTTTCAATA
>JAATOF010007369.1:0-11107 GCA_013170925.1 Podosphaera leucotricha
CATGAATGAAAACGAGGCCATTATGCACGCGAAAAGTGTCATTGGACGGCTACTTCAGTCATGCACTGAAACAGTGTCAAATATTGTCAAACCTGATGGCTCTTTTAAAGTTATGGAAGCTGCACCACCTACAAGAAGAGGGACTCCGAGACGAAAAAAAAATATCAGGTTCTCAGAATCACGAGCCGTACCAGTGCCAGTTATGCATGCTTTAGCTGGACTTGCCCCTCAAATATTTGCATCTCCTATCAAATCATCGCCCCGACGAAAAAAAACAGTATTTGGGAAGAAAGGTGTATCATTTACTCCGAAGAAAAAGTCGCCGTCAAAGCGATGCGTCAGATGGCGTGACGATACCGAATCAGGGGCCCTTGCAGAATTTGAAAAAACCCCCCAAAAGCAAAATTCTGTCTCCAGTGATACCGAAAATAGCCCTCTTCCTCTGATGCCTTCGCCTTCAATAGTAGACCCCAAAAACGTCGCAAGCGATTCTCTAAATTCTTCACCGATTCCAACCGCCCCAGTAACCTCTTCCATTGAAATTAATCCTAAAAGCCGCTTCCAAGCTGGATTCTTGACAAAAAAGAAAGAGGGATCTCCCGAAATATCTTGTCTGAGAGACATCGATACGAAGAGTTATGGTAATCGATCCACATCAAATAATATGTTGATAAATTCGATTAAAGACACATCCAAAGATATTGGTAATAGTTCTGGCTCCGAAACAGAGAATATTGGATATCACATAGGCCGCTTAGATAGTGCGAAGATCAGCAAGTCTCTCAAACGCTCTGGAACATCTCGGGTTCCCTCAGGTGGTCATGATAACGTTAGAAATTCACGGCGTAAAAGTCCAAATTCCGCATCCTCCATGACATGTTCGCCTCCGAACGAAAATACTCTCTTTACAGCAAGCCACGCTAGAAGGATGGTCTCTAGCCAGAGAGAATCTTTCCATCACCCCAGCGTATTAAGTCCTCGCACTGCTCCCATCACCAAACACTCCCGACAATCGAGTAGTGGATTAAGCGGTGGCTCCTTGCGGGTTTCGTCGGTTAGCGATCTCCTTGGCCATCATTCGAAATTGAGAGCGAGTAGCATTGGTGGTGAGCGATTAACCGGAAACTGGCGCTAGGAGCGCCGAGTCATGGCGCGAGCCGGGTGGAGTTTATGATCTCAGGTTATGTAGGAGTTCTCGGGATAAGGATGTCCCTTCGACGTGTCGTGCGTCGGGACGGAGATGGGTCACACGGCGTTGTCTATATATGTTTGTCTCCCCGAACGGCGTCTTCTTTTTTGGATCTATGCCCGCTGACGGACGGTGCGATCCTCCGTGGCTCTGGCCTCACGGCCGGATATATGATTACTTCAAATAGAACATTTCGCCATTTCACACTCAGCCCCCACCCGTAAATCTCTCGTAACCCCGTCGCGCGTCTTCATGTGTAATCTATGTCCATCTGGGATCGATATGCTAATGAGCTTATCCGCTGGCAGTGTAACAACTGAAGCATTATCCTACGTGGTTGTCCACTTACGACGATGCCGGCCGGCCGGCGGGTCAGGTCAGGTCTAGTCTGGTCTAGTAAAAAGTTTCACAGGTCACTGCCATTTGTAGTAAGGTAGGTATGTGTTATCCGGAAGAAACAGGATCCTATGAGGTAAATTTCTGGAACAATACTCTGACGTCCCTATTTATATCAAGCTATATAGACTTCTTGTACTAATTTTGACTATTCTTCTGCCCTTTCCTATGCTAGAAAGTCTCTTATAGTTTCTAGGGTGAATGACTATTTAGGTAATTAAGATACTTTTCAAGTATTCCAGTATTAGTACATTGGTCGAAGATAATAAAATACCATTTAATGATAACTAGGTTCGACGTTACACTTACCTAGTAAATAGAGGTACAAATTTGTTCTAACATTGGGCATTTAGAGATATATTATCAGATTGAAATGAAACTCCAAATTGAAAAGACAGTGGGATTAAGCTGCCCTCAAACTAGTTCCGGCAGCCCCCATATTTACTCTATCCATTAGTCTTTTTTCCATTTGAGGCTACAGCAATCACATTTTTCAGACTGCCAAAACTTAGTACATCGCTGATCCTCTCTGAGCCAGTCAGTAACATGACAAGCCTATCAATACCACATCCCCATCCTCCAGTTGGAGGAAGTCCCCATTCCAACGCGGAAAGATAGCTCTCATCAACAGTGCCATCATCTTCACCGTCAGAAAATAGAGTTTGTGCTTTAAATTTGGCTCGTTGTTCAACCGGAGAATTCTCCTCTTCGTACATGTTTGCAAGTTCCATACCGTTGATGAAAAGCTCTGCTCTCGCAGACAAGACTTGTTTACACTCGAAATCTAGGAAAGACTTTGCCAAGGGTGCTAGACATACTGGGTGATGTAGTATAAATGTTGGTGTGTTACAGGAAGGTTCAATATAAATCGAAGAAAGCTTATCCAGAAGACGCGGAAGAGTTGGAGATTTAATAAGAGGGATATTATGTCTGGCAAAAATAGCAATAACTTGCTCTGTGGCTGTTGCCGCTGCTAAGTCAGGCAATTTTTCCCCAAGCGCTTCTTCAAGTGTTGGTATAAATTCAACTCGTCTAAATGGAGCTTTATAAACTGATGTATTAATCTCTGGAAGTTTTACGAGACGTTCTTTTTGAGCACACGCAGCAGTTTTGATAAGACCTACAAGTAAGTTCTCTGTTATGGTTAATAGTTCCTCAAGACCTGTGAAGGCTCTGTAAAACTCGCAGGTTGTAAATTCGGGATTATGAGTAGTATCAAAGCCCTCATTCCGAAAGACAGGGCCCATCTCGAAAATCCGGTCGAATCCTCCAATAATAAGCCTTTTGAGCCATAGTTCTGGGGCTATCCGCAATGCTAATTTCCTGTTCGAAATAACAGTCGAAGTGGTGTGAAAAGGTTTTGCAATGGCACCACTAGCTTTATCAGCTATTAGAGGTGTCTGAACCTCGACGAATTGATCTTCAACAAGGAAATTTCGTATAAATTGTGTTACGATAGATCGCATTCTTAAAGTCTGCTGAAGTTTGGAATTTAGCAACAAATCTACGTGTCGGTTCCGCATTTTAGTTTCAGGATCTAATAAATTTCTCGGAAGATGCGCAAGAGAAGGGGAGATGATTTCGGGTAATTTATCCGCCATAATTGATAGTTCACCATTTTTCGTGCGATGAGCATGGCCGAAGACGGCTATATCTCGTTAGAGATGTTTATATGTTGGATAGGGAAGAGTGTACCGATATAATCTCCCCTCTGAGCAATGTGATATAGACGTTGAAACGATTCTTGGGAAACATCAGCATTTTTAGCGAGAGTACTTAAATTTGCCATTAACTGCAGCACTTGGCCGTCCTGCATTAGGTCCATAAAGATAAGTCGCGTCCCCATAACTCGGCATCCCATCATCTTTCCTGAGGTTTATTAGGTTGAAGTCAAGGGTAAACTGGACTCTAGCATACCCATCACGTAAACCAAGTCATGACTTCCTGCATGCTCTTCCACCGCCAGATCTTTCCATTTGACTCGAAACTCGGAAATTGTGAGCGAGTTGGAATAATTCTTGATCCTGGGCCACAACAAAGCATTTTCAGATTCAAGCTCAACTGCTCGCTTATGAATTTTAGGAGAAGCACTCTCAAAAATGTAAGCTTCTCGATTTACTTTAGAATCTTCATTTTTGTTGTCGTTAGAAGTGGCTTGGGTGTAAGAGCGTCTGAAATTAGTTTTTTTGAATATGTCGTAAGCAGATTTGTTCAAAGGTTTAATTGAATGTAGATAGGGGCGAAGGAAAGGAAGAGAATTCATCCTAAATTGAGGTTATGTAACTTAAATATCAAAGTCTGATCGATGTTAACAACCCGTTTGAAAAATAAGCACCAAAGTCGGAGAACCATATCGGATGACGTACCTAATTTGAGGTTTTTGTTTTCTTTACTAGTATTTGGTTGAAGCTCGTACACGAGGGTAGAGTACAATGTATAGTGGCGGCGGTGCCCATCCAACGAAATAGTTGCCTGAGGCTTTAACATTTACCAGGCAAAAACACAAAATTACAGTTCAAGTTTAAGTTACGTGAAGTTGAATGTTAAAGAGCTAGTGAGTCAGTCGTTACTGCTTCTTGTAGGTTTAGGAGTGTTGTGTAGGGATGTGTGCTCGAAATTCATTGTAACATCAAGTCCCACATAAGCCACTAGCGTCCTCACCGCATTAATAAATAAATTTACAGGCTTTACATACGCTGCCTGTCTACCGAGATAACCCTCTATCTATATCAAAACTGCACCAAGAAAATCAGTTTTCATGTTTGGCCTTGGACGTCCGCAGCCTTCTTCGGCTGAGAAGATTGCAGCGGCAGAGCAAGAGATGGATATGGTGACGGATATGTTTAACAAGTTACGGAACTCATCATTACCCTCAGCTTCAATTTCTAATGCACTCAATAGACTTCAACAAGCCTGCATGAAAAAATGTGTGCCACGTGATTACCGTGAGGGTGAACTCAACAAAGGCGAAGGTGTATGCATCGACCGCTGTGCAGCCAAATTTTTCGATGTACAGCTGAAAGTGTCTGAACTACTACAGAGTGAAGCAGCTGCAAAGGGCGCAGCTAATGGAGGAAAAATAGGATTTGGAGTTTAGAAGATCAAATTGACTGTACACAACACACTCTTGTCTAAAAATGTAGTCTGAATTAATCATTCTAGCACATCAGGGCCATATGTACAAGTGCCATCAACTAAACTTTTGAATGCAACTTTATATACCAAATTTACAATAACTCAATCTTATGCTATGGGAGGGTATATCACCAAACGCCATTCTAGAACCATAACCCCAATCAGCTCTGACCGGAGCTTGGTACCCAAATTATTAGTCATATAATTAGTTATTCCCACGATCTGAGACTTGAAACAGTTTTTCTTATCCAATCAATCCAACTTTCCGTCTGCAATTGCATCTTCAACTCGTCTGCTCGGGACTCTAGATCATCGACCTGCCTTTGCAGTTGAGTTACTCCATCCTCTACATCCTGAACTTTAGAAACGAAAGTATTGATTTCATACTCAAGCTTAGCCCCTAAGATTTCAATTTCTTTGATAGCTTCTTCTAAACGAGCTCGCTCAGAGCCAAGGATATCTTGGGATCGTTGCTTTATCATCTCATATTGTTTTACTAATTGCGGGTAGATTTCGTGAAATTTATCATGGTCCAGAGAAAGTTGCTCCTCTATTCCTTGAAAATTTTGGACCTGTTTTTCTACCCAGGGCTTCAGATCGTTCTGAAGCTTATGTAAATTCTTGAAAAGGCATCTTAAGTCTCCCAACATGTCTCCTGTGTAATGATTAGAGAGGGGCTCCCAATAGAGGACTCCATCCTCAACTTCGCTAAATGACATGTGGCGTGGATACCACTGATCATTACGAAGTTTTTGTAACGTATTGACACCCCCAGATATACTGTTTCGTCGACGTAGAAGAGGCCCATATTTCTTGGATCCTTGTTCGACCCCATATGTAACTGTTTCGACCTTACTTTCATCGTTCGAGGCTGCAGGTGTAAATTCGTTAACTGATCTGTTTTGAGGAATTTCTTTGTTTTCTGTAGCTTCTCTTGTATCGGTCTCTGCATGATCTGATCCATCTGGTCTAAAATTGTACGAGTAATCACCATTACAGAACTCTGGCGTAAAAGCACCTACTTGAGAAAGATGTCTTGTTGAATCATTGTATTTCGATAGACCATACTGATACTGAGATGGTGTTTCTTTCCAACTGAATGCTCTACCACTCAGCTGTGAATACGGAGGAGAGCAAATAGAGGGCGATAAACTGTTATTTAAATGAGTTGAGCCATTAGCTGAAATTTCATCTTTAGAGTGCCTGTGGGTGTGCCCTCGTCGCCCAACAGCATCTTTAATCCGACCAAAACCATTCCTTGCGTCACTCATTTTTCCAGTGACACTTCTGAATACTGTTTTGTGCAGATGATCTCGATCACTTGGGCTTTCAGGTATACTTATCGATGATCCAGGCTGATTTTGTGAATAGATAAATCCTGGAGATTTAACTTCTTTCTCGCATCCTTCAACATCATCTTCTGCTGGGGCCGTCTCAGATTTACTGTTTGACCGATTATAGACTAATTGTTCATCTAAGGAGAGTGGCAAGCTTTGGGATTCATTTAACCGCCCATGATTGTCAACTGCTCCACTTCTTCTTGGCTTTCCATGCCAAAGCCACTTTGTTCTTTCCCCATGTGCAAGGCTTATAAAGTGGTCAATATCAAGAGTTTCGATCTCACTAAGGCCAGCTTTATCTCGACCAACGATACCCCTAACCATCTCTCCACTTTTACCACTAAGCTCAACCACTGTTGACTTGACAGCTTTGGGAACAGCCCATCCATCTCCGGCGGCAGCCTTCGCAGTAACCTTCCGTAGGCGATCAAGCGTGTGCCGATCGAGTCTTCTTGTACGCTTAAGTTTTTGAGACTTCTGAAAGTATTCAATGCCTCGCTTCATACTATACAAATCGAAAGCATCTTTGGCGACAGGTGCTCCACAATTGCTAAGACGATTTCGAGAGCCTATTAGCATACCAAGTAAACCAGCAACAGTCGTTGGCCCAAGTATTCCGTCAGTTGGCTCGGTATCATAATGCTCGGATCCAATTTCATTCCACCACTCGTTAACTGCTTTCTCGGTAACATCACAAAGACAACCATCAGCATATTCGGGCTCAAGTTTTCCAAAAATAATCAGGGCAATCTGGCAAAGTTTTACAAGCTCTATGACTGCGCTTGCCAATTGTACCTGATGACTAGTTTTATATAGTTGAAAAAATTTCGCCTGAGTAGCTCCAGCTGGAGGTGCCAAACTCAATCCGGATCTACCAGAGCATCCCAGACGCTTTAAGTTTTCATTCATTACAAAACTCTCTCTGTACTTCTTGACATCGCCATCAGGAACAGGTATCACAGTCAATGTTGATGGAAAGCTATTGAGGTTTGTGACCATGAGCATCCCCAGTGGAGTCTCTTGCAGCCGAGCATAGCACTGATATGTAACTTTAAAGAAAAAGCGAATTCTGGGAGACCAGGAATCTTCATCTGCTGGTACACCCAAAACCCCGACTACTCCTCTATGATTTAGGTCTCCCGTATATGTAGTTATTATAAAAGAAGGGTGATTTCTGGAGCAAGCCCATTGTTCAACAATGTAAACTTGATAACCTTCAATGATTCCATTTCTTTCTACAACTACAGTTGCTGGGTCTTCCTCCAGATATCTATTCGTGTTAGCTAGCTCTTGCTTATTACTTCGCTAGAACATGCCTAAAGGCCACTGGATCAGTGAAAACAAAGCGTTTAAATCTATTAGATTGCTGGAAAGTATTTTGAGACATTTCTAGCAGACTCAGAACCGTTACTTTGACCTTGTCATTAGAACTCAGCTGAGATAGTTAGTACCTCTAGCACAGACACCTCGGTGAACATGTGTGGATAATATCCATTAATGTTAGGCGTGTCTGAAAATTAAATGTACTGTATTCTCAGTGATGTAGGGCTTCCCTAACCGACGTGGGAGACAACGTCATTGTTGTAGTTTTGAGAATCCAAAGCATATTGAGGCTCTGTCTGTCTCAATGGGAGGGGTGAAAACTAGAAGGCGGTCAACGTACAAATATGATTACTATAATTAGTATGGATACATCTAGCATAAATATTGTAATATTCTAAAAATCAATGCGGGTCAAGATTTACTTGGCTTTTTATTACAAGCGTAACTAATGACTAAATTTGAATAATAGTATAGTAATAACCAATACATACATAATTACTGGACATAGCTTACAAGATTTATTTTGATCTTACACATCAGTTGCGTACCTATTTAGCTTTACTTATGCCAAGACTAACACTTACAGTACTTACACTAGCTTTTTGAATTATTTGGGACTAAGCATGCATACATGTGTTTACATTATTATTACATCGGATTATTAGCATGTATTATGTATGACCTCTGGCTGCCGATATAGATCAATGAACTTCATGCTCTCCAACCTCTACAATACTCAATAATGATATTTCATCACAAAAAGGCATTATATCTATTCAATCATGAATTTTAATACGAGGGTAATCGAAGCAACCTGCTAAAAGAGACACGTTCTCCGGAAAATTGAGCATGAATTCCCTTCAGGGTGAGCTCGCAAAACTGCGACAGGATGCGAGTTTAAAGAATAGTATTGATGATGTAGAAGCTGTTATTCAACAGCTTAAAAAGGCTCGAGAAACTATTGTGGCTGGTAAGCCCTAACATTAAGAAGTCTGAATCAATGCTGATTTCAACTACGACAGACCCAAACTCTGCGCCCATTACTCTCGCAACTCTACAGAATCCTTTGAAAAATGGGTTTGAAAAGGTTAACGAAAATTTAAATCGAGTTCATAAAGCATATGCCAAATATGGAAAAGCTCTGGAAAGGGTATGATTTCAACATCTGATAGGCAATAGATGCTGAACCTTATTAGAACTTCCCCCTTAAAGTTCTTCCTGATGACCTTGACGCCCTTTCATCACAAACAAAATTGGTAAATCGAGCCATAACCATGCATCTTATCCGTGAGGGACAATTCGCCACTGCCCGAACCTTTCTTTCGGAAACTTTCTCTGAAAAGGAAGAGGAGAATGCTCCTGAGAAACTCTATGAAAGATCTTCAAGTACTTCTGAAGAACTTAATACAGAAGAAATTCAACAAGCTTTTTTAAACATGTACTCTATTCTTGAAGAACTCAAAAACCGTAATTTACTTCCCGCCATTCACTGGGCACAACAAAACAGTTCACAACTTGAAAAGTTAGGGTCCAGTATTGAATTTGAGCTCTGCAAGCTGCAGTATCTCTGGCTTTTTCATGGAACAGTTGTTAACAACTTACCAGACGACGAGAATAACGGCCTGATAGGTGCTTATAACTACGCAAGGACAAACTTCCCAAAGCACATGGCTAGATTTCCTAGAGAAGCTGCGCAGCTTGTTACTGCTTTAATTTACAGGTCCAATATTGAAAGTTCGCCTTATCATCAGCTTATAAACGGCGAGTCTACATGGGAAAAGATATACTCATCTTTTGTAAGAGATTTTTGTTTGCTTCTTGGCCTCTCACCATCATCGCCACTTTACCTAGCTTGCACTGCTGGTGCTATTGCTCTTCCTACACTTCTTAAACTTGCCAATATTGTACGGGAGAAAAAAACCGAATGGACCACTCATAGCGAACTGCCAGTTGAGATACCGCTGCCAAAAAGCATGTTTTTTCATGCTATTTTTGTTTGCCCAGTGAGTAAAGAACAAACTACAGAAAAAAATCCACCAATGGTCATGCCTTGTGGACATGTCTTAGCTAAAGAATCGCTTCGTAGGATTAGCAAGGGTGGTCGCTTTAAGTGTCCTTATTGTCCTATCGAGAGTCTAATGCGAGATGCAAGGGAAATATTTCTCTAATATCTAGCCTTTTCTGTCTACAGTGCAAATGATGGAGGCCTCTGGTACTTGATTGATCATATCTATGGGTTGGCGTTCGGTTCGGAGCTCATACTCTCAGGGCGGTGTTTGGGAAATTCTAGACGTTTGTGGTGAAATCGTAGCAATCCAATCATTATTAGTATGATACCTAAACTAATTAATTTTAACAGGAAATAGCTAAATACCAATGCTAGCATAGCATGCAATAGCGCTACTTCAAAGAAATATTCCATCAGCTTTACTCGCAGATTTTACTTTGTCATGTAGTAGTAAATCTTTAGTTCGGGAATGTAAAGTTGAAATGAGATGACATCATAAATTCCTACATCACATAACGTTCTTCATCAGGCAAGACACTATTCACATCCCATTATGAAGACTAGCATCAGTGGTAACTTGGTTAAAGAATTTAACCATTCGCACTGACCTTTTTCGCGTGAACTCCTCTGTCATTCAAAAATGCACGACATTTCAGTATACAGACAAAACTTTTAGGCCACTGAAGTGTCGAATAGCTCTAATTAGATAGGCCGAGATAACCGGTACAAGATCTCATCATGAGCTGGTTGTCATTCACCGCGAAAGTTTTCTTTTCGGGAGAGTGAGCTCAGAACGCGCTATCATATATGTGCCAGCTTCTTCATCCCCAACTTAGTCGTGAGTAAGTGTTTATTGACATAGAAAATCACACTGAAGAACCAAAGTAAACTAACGTCGCAGCACCAAGAATTTATAAAAAAGATTAGTTGCCGCACTTAGTTTCTGGAATTTTCGCAGTTACATCTCTGAGGAAAGGAGCTGATCATCTACAGTCGTATTTCGACACAATCCGTATACCTCACCAAGAGAGGAGACTATTAAAAATTAATTCTGGTATCTTTCTAGCCTCGAGTCTTCTATCAAATCTATCATATCTTAGATATAGCAAATAGGTCTATCCTGCCCAATTGATTTAATTATTTTGAGCTCAAGATAAAAACTACGAATCAAATCTCTTTTGAATCGATTTTCAAACTCAAATCACCTGGTTCGAAATTCAACCTTGCTATCCTGACTCTGTTGCGATAGGGCGAGCAATGTCAGGAAAAAAACTGATCACATCCGCACATTCTTTGATAAGTATCAAAAAGAGTCAAAAAACATGAAGAGCTGACTGCGAGTCTCAAAGGTAGCCGTCGAGGAGAAGCTCGGGAGATAGCTAGGCTTGATTCTGAGTAATACTTGGCTAGCCATTCTTTCAGACAATAAAGCATTAAAGTGACTTGAAAGGAAATAAGAGCGGAGGAAAAAGACGCCAAGGTTGTCCGCACGAAATACCTTAATGTCACGATATCAGCTATGTTTAACATCACATGACTTCGTTGCCTTGGTAACGAACCTTACCTTAAGTTATTCCTGCTGGAATCCGGCATTTCTGGGCCGTTAAGATTCTTAGTCATGATATTATTATGAGTCTGAGGATCTGCCATGTCCTGCGATAGAATGCTATGTTAGGTTTCATTTGTCATTTCCTTATACATGCGCTGTTTTTTATC
>JAATOF010007373.1:0-29374 GCA_013170925.1 Podosphaera leucotricha
CTCTTATACAAGGTAAGAATGGAGTATTCCCAGAATAGACATCCCATTAATATTCAAATATATGTGAAACACGATCCTATAATTTCCATATTGTTACAGAATGTGAGTCTCAGAAAGAGTTAGTTAACTAGAGATATATGTGAAGATCTAGCTGGGCACTAGGAAATATTAATGCATATCACCCAGAAGCATTAGCATTTCCAACAAAAACGTAGATTTATTTTTGCTTACGCAGAAATTATTAACGGCCTTCTCAAAGCTCCCATGGAAAGAGGACAATTTATCTTGATATCTGATAAGGCAGGATAATTGCATAAATTAACTTCTTCTGTAATTATGGTGATGATTTTAATTTAACAATCTTTCAAGATTCAAATGATCTTGGCATCAGCTGAAGAGAAGTAAATTGGTGCTCTAATCATCCACATGAATTGTGTACATAAATTTAGAGTGGTAATCGCGGGGTTTACTTACCTCCGCTCATCGTATGGGCGGGGCACAGCAACATTCTCCAACTTTTTGCACCAAAACTCACCAAAACTCACCAAAACTCACCAAAACTCACCATTCAAATATGGTTTTGTAAACTTAGAGCGGAAGTAGCTTAATTCATGAAATTATACTAGTAGTGTTTTTGCTCAATTTTGGCATCCATAATATAGTTCCCACACTAGGAAAATACATAATAAAATTACTGATTCTAAATCATCGACATCTGAATATATAAATTCCGAAATTTCGAAGAATTTGACTTTGTTGTGTATCTTCAACAGTAATATTTGAATGATGAGTTTTGGTGCAAAAGTTGGGGAATTTTGCTGTGCCCCGCTCATAAGATGAGCGGCCTGAGAAAGTCAAGTCGCTTCATCGGAGGAGCGGGGGTAAGTAAACCCCGCGATTAGTGGTCCTGTTTGAACGTTTTGAGTGCTTTTCAATGACAGTGACGTGTTTCGACCAACATGATTTACATAAGCGCTTTTCTTGACTAGCGGCGCTAGATTATCAATGTGCCGCCAGACCTATTCAACAACCGCCACATTCGAGGGAGAACTTCCAACTTGACTAGTGCAAGATGCTCTGGCGGAACATGTATTGAGCGACAGGATGTCGATGGACATATCGCTTCTCTACTCGCTTATAACGAGCTATGCAGATTCTTCAACGGGCCGACCGCAGTAGGTCGCTTTCCACTTCCCACCGCAGCTAGGGCAGGTATGTCGCTCAGCATTTCCGATCAAGCTACCGCTACGAAGGATCCACGGCCCTGCCGCGCAAGCAGTTTGCACCATCGTGATGCCCTTTGGTACTTCCAAACGGGCCAAGCTCAGGCGGACCGCGACGCCGCGGTCTCCATCCCACGTCTCTTGCGGCGGCGCCAAGCCATCACCGAAGATCTTGAGCGCTCACCCTATGATTTAATTCTTTACCTCGTTCGTGCCTCCATCCATGCTGAGCTCGGCTACCCAGACCTTGCAGTTGGTGATAGCTACCGCGCACTCCTGCTTTGCGACGAATGCGTTAGCGAGGCGTGCGAATACCATGACGCAGCCCGAGAAACTCTACTCGCTCGCAGCGCCGCAGCGCAGTCGCCGGATTTTGCGGAACGCATGGCGCCTGCTTGTTTCCATGGCCTTAGAAATGACCAGGATATCCTGCAGATGGCTCACCTGGCCTCGCTGCGCTGCTACCGCAATCTGGCCATCGGTCTGCGCCTTTGTGGCTGTCTTCAAAGCGCGCATGAGTGGACTACTCGTGGCCTCGTGCTGGCGCCTGGGGATCGTGAGCTCGTGCTGGCTCAGCAACAACTTGAGGCGACCGCTCGCGTTACACTCCATACTGACACGCTCCCGTCGACACTCCCTGATCAGGGTCAGGTGCGGCGCGAAGTGTACCCATGGAACCACCATGAGCCGGATCGATTCGCGCCAGCAACCCTCGATCTCTTGAACCGGAATCTAACGACTGTAGCACCCAAATGCGAAGTCCGCGTCACCGAGCTGCCGCGTCTCGCGGCCACAGATCTCGGTGCGGAACGGCCCATGAACCGTCAGCTCGGGCTCTTTGCGACGTCCGAAATTCAGCCGGGCGAGCACGTGCTGACAGAACTCTCGCTTCTCGCAGTTAATACTCGACTCAAGGGATCGCTGTGCGACGCTTGCAGTGCTGAACTCCCTCCACTCGGCGCGACATGCCCCGCCACAAGTTGCCCTGACTGCGACGACATCTCCTTCTGCACTGCCACGTGTTGGCAACGAGCCCAAGACGAATATCACCCGGCCCTCTGCGGTAAGGATGTCGACACGATCGCCAAGGACCCCGCACCAGCCGAGAAACCATCGGCCCTCTACTATCTCCTTCTCACCCGCTGCCTCGCCATGGCCACGACCCAAATCTGCCACCCCCTTGACCTCGCCGCCGTTATGTATCTCTGGGGTGACTTTCACCCCACCACTTCCGGCTCATTCCCATCAGCGACGCTACCCTTCTCTTTTAAATATCACGTGACAGAACCGTTACACCTGCTAGAAAAGATGGACGTAGACATCTTTGCCAGCCTGCCGGACTATGATCTCTGGGTCTTCAATACTCTATGTACGTGCGTTTTAATTGCCCCTTCTAACGCTGGACGGCTCCCCGATGTGCCTTTACGATCTACTGACCCGCGGTGCTCCAGATGCCAAATTTCGTGGTACGGCCTCGGCGCGCGTTGATCCGACCTATGGTCATCCCGAGGTCGCGGCTGTTCACCCACTCTGGTGTCTGGCGAATCACGATTGTGATCCGAATGTTCGGTGGGAGTGGGATGGGACGATGGACTTGACATGCCGGGAGCAGAGGATCAATGGCGAAGTTCGCGCTATCAAGGTAGGCGAGGAGATCCTCAGCCATTATTGCGATATTGACTTGAAGGTTCGTGAGCGTCGCGAATGGGCCGCCGGGAGTCTGGGTGGCTGGTGTCAGTGTAAGAGGTGTTCTGAAGAAGAAGCTGAGGAGCAGCCAGAGAGGACGGAAATTATAATTGGTTCAAAGGTTTTTAGTAGCTAGACATATACAGTTGGTCAATAATACCTGTATCGTGGCTGAAACTCTAAAATTTGATTCCTCCTGAGCGTCTTCTCTCTGTATAAACTACACTTCTATGCTCTCTATCAAGTTCAATTTTTTGGCCAATTGCCAAAACATTTGTTCTCCTACAGTTCCCTCGCGAAAATCAAGCAGTTTACTGTTTACCTGAACATCTCGCACCATGCCCTTAGCCAGGTCCCATTCTTTTTTAGTAGACAAGCTTTCGAGCACACTTCTCAGCGCCGCCCATCCCACGCGGGTCTTCTTGCTATTAAGCATGCATATGATCCCCAATGCAGTGTCTGTATCACCGATTTGTGCGTAGCAATTAACTACCTTGTCCCAGAAGACCCGATCGAGTCCTATTATTAATGTAGCCTGGTCAATGACCTGGCGCGCAGCATCCACTTTAGGTGGGTCCTGGAATAAAAAGTATTCTACCAAACTAGTGTAAATTTGGACCGAAGGCTTTATCCCACCAAGCTCCATGCGTCGTAAAACTGCCACAACTGTTGGCTCATTTGCTGCATCGAGATTGCGAATCAATTGGTAGATTATTTTGCCATACGTTATCGCGTTGGGCTTCACGTTCACTTTCTCCATGTCCGTAAATAAATCGTTGACCATTTCCCTCTGTATTTCGGGAGAGTATTGGCCAGGGTCCCGGAGTACTTGATCAAGAATAATGGTATATGTCGCAATATCAGCTTCAACGCCTGCCTTTTTCATTCGTTTTAAAAGTAACATGGCCTCTTTTTTGTATCCGTTACGAACTAGTTGTCTGAGAAAAATATTGTAAGTTACAACGTCCGGTTTAATTCCCAGGCTTCGACCCCAAATGAGCGTTTGATTTGCATGTGCTTTTTTACCCTGAGATAGTAGGCCAGCGATGGCAGCGTTCAAACAAAAGATGTCCGGCTTTGATACCTCTTTGACATCTTCAACAAGTTGGAGATCAGCTATATCCATCTTGGGATGTTTTTCCGCCGCCGCCGTGAGCCAGAGACGTCCCATTTCGTCCAATGCTCTGATTCCCATATCAATTTCTTTACACTCGATTAACGTACTTACTCGTGTAGACCAACTAATATTGTCTGGTTGTAAGCCGGAATGAATCATCTTATCCCAAATCATTTCGGCGCTTCTCCAATCGCGAACATTTCTACAGCCCGACATCAAAACATTCCATGTTTTTGTGGTCGGCTTCAATTCTTTTTCAATCATAAAGTTCCAAACCTTAATTGCTTCCTTGGGTCGTTGAAATTTCATGTAGGCTAAAATAAATTGATTACAGATTTCCAGTGACAAGAATCCGTCACGAGTTTTTGTCCCCACATTGCTTTCTGCGTAAAGGACAGGCCATGAGGACACTTCCAGCCAAAGTTGATCAACTTGCATATGATTCTTTAGATTGATAGCAGATCGGAGCCTATGATGAATAAAGTCAATCCCCCTGATTGGAACGTTAGAACGAATAGAGGGCTCAGCAGATTGTTTGTCAGAGAGTTTAATGGGCATTTGATCTTCGAGTGACTGACTTTTCTCAGCATCAACCTCTACCTCTCCCGTTATACCTGAGATCCGTTGGGCTATTTTCTGTATCTCGACCCAGTTCTTGAGGACGAAAGATTTTAGGACCGAATCATTTTCTGCGAACACGATTTTATCAATTTCTAAATTAGGAATACTTAAAATAGTAGCGATTTTCTGTACAAGAGGTGTAACATCTAATTTTGAGCTCTGGTCACTTACAAGGTCGCTGGTGAGGATAGAAAATGTTGCGATAGCTACAAGGGGAATCTTTTTGAGATCTCTATTTATTAATTGAGGAACGAGAGTGCGAAACACGGAATAAACTCCGTATTCTTTGTAGAGGCTTTGTGCATCGTCCAAAGAAAGCGGTGTAGTAGACTCACGGGGCTTTCTACAAGCCACATGCCAAGCATCTAGAATTTCTGAGATCAGTTTTTTGTTTTTGTCATCAGCCCCAAGGTTTTTAATCAGGACAACTCTCCCTAGGAGGCTTGTTACTAAATCAGCCCACTCATTTCCACTGAGATAATTAAACTGAATGTAAACATCTGCCACTTCTGCTATGCTAGGTACTGTTGAATCAAACGGGCTTTGTCGTTTTGAAATAATGATAGCCTGCAGTAAGCTGTGGAGGCAGCGCTTGAAATTCAAAAGCAAAAATTTATTCAGAGTGTCAGGATGAAAAGTCTCACGAAAGTATTTCCATGTCTCGGACAGGGGTCGATTTTTAGAGATCATGGTTGTTAACAAGTTCACTTGGTCTAAGTGATTCGAGATGGGGTTGTTGATCGTATTCGGGAAATTAGACTGCGCAATTGTTTCTCTGAACATCGATTCAAGCCCATCATTAAGGGGGTGGTTCTGCGAGTGTGACCGAGAAGCAACTGGATTGAATTCTGGATGCACATTGGTAAATCTGATTTGAAATTTTCCACTCTTAGTTTCAACACGATTTTGTTCGAACCGAAGACTTAAATTAGATGCTTCGTAATAACTGATTTTAGGATCTGCTATCTTAGTTTTGTTTTCGGTTGGTTGTTCAGAAATTCTTGAAGCAACATCATCGAGGTTGGGAGTTTCAGTATTGGCATTGTTTTGTTTGACATCTAAAGATTTAGGTCAGCTTTTTGAAGGCACTAAATTTCTTCTCAAGACTGAATATCTTGCGAATTACCATCTCTATTTTCCCTAATATCATCAGGATATCTGTGATCATCAAGAATCGCAGGAATTAATGGAGAGCAATTATCTCTATATGTGTCCGTGGAATGGAGGTAATTTCTCGATGCGGGAAAATCATCAGAATGGTGTGGAAGAACAGTTTCTGTTAAATTTTCTCCATTATCACCTCTTGGACTAGAAATACCTGAATATTTGCATGTAGTCGAAGCTCGTAATCGCCATGCGAGTAGTTTCGACAAATAAAGCTGACAGAGCTTCCTGCGGCATAATGAGCATAAAACGAAAGTCTTCATTTCAGTACAGAGCCTAACAGCTCGCTTTCAACGTGGAAGTTTCAGACGGTGAGGTCGGACCTATGTAATCCCCGATTCACCTAGCCCTTGTCATTAGTTAGCTTGGTTAGGGCACAAGGGACAACAATTCTACGCGTCGTCCCATCCCACGTAAGCATTGTGACCCACATCGATATCATGACTTCTATTCATCATCGTGATCCGTATTCCGTAAATGAACTTCAAAGACTATATCCTGGAGACCTTGAACTTCGACTAGTCCAAGTTTTCTTTCGCCATGGCGAGCGAACTCCTCTCACAGCTCGATTTAAAAGCACTGGACTCGCGAACTACTGGCCTTATTGTTCTGTAGCTCGACACATGATTAGCTCGATTCTAGAGGCTAACGAAGAAAACCCACAATGGTCAAATTTACAATGGAAAAGAAGATTCGAAACGTTTGGTCAAGATGATGCGTCGGTTCAATCAACTGGCCCTCGCGGAGAAGCCGATTCTATTTGCAATATGGGCGAACTCACTGACAAAGGAAGAAACACTACCTACAACCTTGGAAAACGTCTCAGATATCTCTACGTTGACCAGCTCAATTTCATGCCTGCAAATCTTGAAAACATAGACAAGATTTATCTTCGTGCAACGCCTATTCCTCGAGCTCTCGAGTCTCTTCAACAGGTCTTTAGCGGCATGTATCCTGTCAGTAATAGGGCCTCGAATTTACCACCTGTGACTATAGTGACTCGAATTGACACCAACGAAACCCTTTCTCCCAATGACAGACATTGTAAAAGGTTTCGTCAGCTCTCCAAGGCATTCGCTCAGCGGACTGCAGATCGATGGAACAAAACCACAGAGATAGATTATCTGAATAATTTGCTGAGCAAGTGGATGCCCGAGGATAGTAAGAGGGTTGCAGTAGATTCTCATCCTCGCCTTTCCGGTATTTTGGACACAATAAATTCAACGCTAGCGCATGGGTCTAGAACCAAATTACCCGAAGCATTCTATGATCCCCGGGGACTAGAAATAATGCATAGAATCGTTGTTGAAGAATGGTTTAGTGGATATCAGGATTCACAAGAATATAGAGCTCTTGGGATTGGTAGTCTTATGGGCGACGTAGTTGACAGAATGGTTGACAACGTCGAATCTCAAATTAAAATTTGTAATAAACTCAGTCATCAGGATATTTCTGTAATTGATAAGAAAGCTGATAAAAATAACATCAAGCTTGCTCTAGTAAGCTTACTTCATTCTCTTAATCTCAACTACCTATGGATTCAAAACATTGGGTCTCGTATTTATAAAGAAATTAAGTTAACATGAGTTTAGAGTGGGTGTCATGATACAACCCTAGCGGGAATACTGGCAAGTTTGGGTAGCTTTAAGGACAAGCCGTGGCCACCTTACACTAGTCACATTGCCCTTGAGCTCTTCAGGAAACAATCTAAAGACAACAAAAGTAATCTCATCAGATCGGACACTGCAACCACTACCTCAATTAAAAGACGAAAAATTGAGGACTTTGATATACCTAATCGTTCTAAGCTGGATAACTATTTTGTGCGACTGAGGTATAACGACGAAGTAATATCAATTCCTGGATGTGCTAAATCGGGAAATCATTTAGAAGGGGATAAAAGTCTTTGCACATTGGTAAGTTCCTTCATAAATTTACCTTCTGTAATCAATTTATTCAACTGCATTCCAATTAGTTAAAGCATGCTCATTAGTTCTTGGCTAAAACATTTTTAGGAAGCTTTTAAGAGCATTGTCGATAAATACGTTCCTATATCCTGGAAGAAAGCATGTGAATCCAATCTCAACACTCCAGGATTACCCGAAAAGATAGTGCCGGCGGGCTATTGAGCTGTGTAGACTCCGAATAAGATGCATCATAATTTGTAGACTTGAAATAATTACAGTAATGTTTGTAGACTAATTCATACTAGCGATGTACGCAGTATAATGATAAAGTAGCGGCAATATCGATTATCTTCATAGTTTATTTTTATAAGCACCTCGCTTAAACAAATTTTTGTAAAGGTAAGAAATAAAAGGCTAGAGGAGAGGATTGGGAGAAACTATTTGGTTAAATGATTCATCACCTGAGAATTTCCTATGTTTTCGTTAGTTCATCAAGCATCGATAGTTGAGTCATGACTCACCATCCCCTTTGTTCACCGCCACTTAGAAAGCTACAGTCACCATTAGCCGTCATTGCCCAAGAATCCATGTTGATATTTTCTGAATAGCTCTGCTTCTCTCTAACAAAACTAGTAAGACCACACGTAAAAGGTCGAAAGTCTTCCTCCGTTAATTCCCTAGGAATTTTCCCTGTTAATACCCTTCCCATTGATATCAGGGTTGCGGCATGAGTGCAAATGAGAGCGGTTTTGACTTTCTCCCTATCGCACTGTTCGATGATACAAGATAGTACACGTGTGCACCTTTCATAAAGTTCATCGATCGTTTCTCCATTCGAACTCGGCAGAATGAAAGACTCATAGCTTTCATCATATCGGGTGAAGAGCTTTTTCAAGATTTTAGGATCGGCGGTGGATGGATGAGCAAATGATGCTTTCCCGTACCATTCCCCAACGCCTGTTTCTCCACGAATCATCAGATGAGATGCGTCGTGGGTGTCCCTTGCTACTATCGCATTGACAGTGGGTGTGATTGTCTGGAGACAACGGTAGGATGGTGAGCTGTAGACGCGTTCAATCGGAGGAGAGAGCGTTCGAAGGTGGAATGATAGCTCTTCAGCTTGTTGCACTCCATATGCCGTGAGAGCTGGATCACTTGCTATGCCTGTTGGGCTGGGAATAAGTGACACATATTTGCCGGTCTTATAATTGATTTGCCAGTTGCTTCGGAACTTAGAGTAAAGGTAAGTCTTGCCCATTGATGAATCGACGAACAGAGAGGGCTTAAACTTGCACCATGCCTAGTAAAATGAAGAAATTGGAGACTCATTGTAATTTCTAGCAAAATTATAGCATAGAGAGAAAAAAGGTGTAGGATAGGACTGCTCGTATCGTTTTTCAATTAATGGTTAGTGTGTTTAGATATCTAAAAACGCCATATATCCGGAGAGCTTATAGCAGAGTTGTATAGTTACACAGGAGAATATATTGTGTATCTTCTTTCTGCAATCTAGCTTGTATCTTGGCACATTTTTATTACTAGATCTAGGTTTGTTGCCGCTTGGCAATCGAGGTAGCCTTATTCATATCTATCCTTGATTTTATTTAGTTTACAAGAAAGTATTTCTAAAAATGTGAGATTACTCTATTGGTGTACCAAAAAATACTCCTCAAATATTGAGGGTTTGATTAGCCATCAGTAGCATCATTTTTTTGAGCTTCATAGCGTTTTCCTCTGAACGCCCACACTCCCCAGTTTCCACAGCTTAGGTCTAGGGGATCATAATCATTAATATCCCATTTTAAGCTTCGAAATATGTTCTCTGCGGGCTCTAACAAAATATCCATTTCTCCATGGCAATTTTTCTTGACCCAATCGACATCTCGCTCCATATCATATTGCGTATAACCTGTAGCCAAGATAGGGACTTTAGTTTCCAGTAGTAGTGGTAATGTTTGCTCCCACTCAGATGAACATACTGGATGGCCTAGACCTGGATGGAAGAGCACAAAGCAATCAAAGTAGGGGTCGTAAGGGTAGAACTGACCAGCTTTGTGAAGAGTATGATAATACTCTACAAATGTACTAATTTTCATTTGAGAAGAAATACGATCCTCCACTATAGCACCAAAAGGATTTTCTGGAGTACGCTCTGGCAAAGGAAACTCTCCATCTCGATTCGCCATACTCTCTGGGCCTATAAAAATCAGATGAAAGGTAGATCTAGGGAAAAGGTAGGCTAATTGCATCCATGCATCTCGTGGTAGGGAAGATTCTGCTCGTGCACCAAGAATGAATATCCGAACAGGAGGTGCCTTTGGTCGGAGGCCTTTGATTCCCGGACCAGCGCCTGATTTTGCTGGATGAAGGTTGTACCTTAAAGCTAACGAGAATTAGTATGTCGTAAGAAATCACGGGAACACGTACCACTCAAGCTTTTAAGGCCTTCTACAGATAATTTTCCGCCTCTCTTTATATTGTACGGGCTGAATTCGTGCAAGACACTTCCAATTGTGATTGGATAAGTCAAAAGCTTCGTGACGTGTCTTAAACTTCTCTCATTATTGATGGCCTCAAATTCCCTTGAATATAGAAACGTGTCCCAGTTAGTCATATTGACCATAGCCTCTTCAATTTGATAGGTTGGAAACGTAAATTCTGGAAAGAAGCGTCCAGATCGCAAATCGTGGTCATCTTCGTTTGTCTGCCTTAATATATCGCATACTTCCAAGTGCGCTTCATAGTCATCTGCCCAATGTTCTTCTGTACATGATACTGGAATGCCACAGTCAGGACACTCATAACACACGTGCGATGGTGGTAAGGGACTTGTAGCAGATTTCCTGTTTTCTAGATCATTTGGACCTGAAGGAACTCGTGTTTGATGGTGGTCTGGATGCGAACAGTATGCATTGTTTTTAAGGAATGCCGCACGCTTTCTTATAGCGGGTATTGGGGACTTAGAAAAGGGATGGAATAGGTCATCAGCTGCTAAGACAGGTGACTCTTTCTTTAAATCCGAAGTTGTTGTTGATTGACGCCGAGCGTGATTTATAAAAGTCCGGGGCTGATAAGGATTGAATGAAAGTACGGAGGTTAATTGATGTGAGCGTAGTCGTTGCCAGTTTTGGAATCTTAACTGCACCCTTAATGCCTGGGTATGAGATCTAATAGAGCCTGTATTTAAAGAGATGTTGACTCGGCGTTTGAGGGATTGAGTGTATCTGAGAAGATTAGAGCAGTCTTTGCAGGTGTAGAAAAATGTTCTGGCCATTCTTTAGGTCAAAAGAAGACTTGAGGTTGATTGATGGCACCTGGACTTTGATATCGGCCCATACCTAATGGGGTCAAGCACTGGGTTGCTATCCTAGGTGGATAAATGCCAATACATGTAATTATTAAGCGTTTTTTGCATATCATTAGAGTGGGGCCATACACAGCAATTGCATTACACTAGCCTTGAATATTTAAGTAGGCCAAGGTTATCTGAGTAGTTTAGAAATATTTTCAATAATTTAACGCCATACCACCTTTTTCTTGCCCGACCATCGGCATGACATGAGCTCTTTACAAGCTGCTTCGCCAGCTTATAAAATTCCGAAAGCTTAATGAAGTGAAGTAGTTTAAAATTAATAAAGTCAGAAAAAGCAAGATAAAAGGTCGTCCTGTCAGACGTCGTTCTCCTGGAAAATGGCTACGACTTCGTCGATGTTTATGTATAGCTTAACGCTTCAGCCCCCAACAGTTATCACCCAAGCTATCCTAGGTCAGTTTGCTGGAACCAAGGAACAACAAATAATTACAGCATCCGGCTCTCGGCTTACATTACACCGTCCGGACCCTTCTCAGGGAAAGATAATTACCAACCTTTCTCACGATGTTTTTGGGATCATTAGAGCTCTTGCAGCTTTCAGACTAGCGGGGAGCAGTAAGGGTAAGTCTTAAAATCCTTCACATTAGACTTCACTTAGTGATTTTAATCACGAATGGCAGCGCGGAACTCATTATTATAGTGGAACAATAAATAATGCATTTTAGTATGAAATAAGTGATATCCAAAGACATGGCTAAATAACTTTTGCAGATTATATTATCGTCACTTCTGACTCTGGTCGTATCGCTATCATCGAATTCGTACCAGCACAAAATAAATTCAACCGGTTACATCTCGAAACTTTCGGCAAGTCTGGAGTTCGGCGAGTTGTACCTGGACAATATCTGGCAGTCGACCCTAAAGGTAGAGCCTGCCTAATCTCTTCTGTGGAAAAAAATAAACTGGTTTATGTCCTCAACAGAAATTCCCAAGCAGAACTCACGATATCTTCCCCATTGGAAGCCAACAAGCCTCAAACACTGGTCTTGAGCTTGGTTGCTTTAGATGTCGGTTACGCTAATCCTGTATTTGCAGCATTAGAAATTGACTATGGAGAATCAGACCAAGATCCTTCCGGGCAAGCTTTTGAAGAGATTGAAAAACTACTAGTTTACTATGAACTTGACCTTGGGTTAAACCATGTTGTGAGAAAGTGGTCCGATCCTGTCGATAGAACAGCAACAATACTTTTCCAAGTCCCAGGAGGTACTGACGGCCCCAGTGGTGTCTTAGTCTGTGGAGACGACAATATCACATATCGGCACTCAAATCAAGAAGCTTTTCGAGTTCCAATACCGCGTCGACGAGGGGCAACAGAGGATCCTCAAAGAAAACGGACTATTATAGCTGGCGTCATGCACAAGCTAAAAGGTGCAGCCGGTGCCTTTTTCTTTCTTCTCCAATCTGAAGACGGAGATCTGTTTAAGGTCACCATCGAAATGGAAGAAGATGAGAATGGCCAACCAACAGGAGAAGTAAAGCGTCTCAAGATAAAATATTTTGACACCGTTTCGATTGCGTCTAGTTTGTGTATTCTTAAAAGTGGATTTCTTTTTGTCGCGAGTGAATTTGGAAATCACCAGTTCTATCAATTTGAGAAACTTGGCGACGATGATGACGAGACTGAATTTACAAGTGACGATTTCCCCATCGACTCAACTGCGCCTTACACGCCTATTTACTTCCATGCAAGACCACCAGAAAACTTAAGTCTTGTAGAGAGTATTGACTCCCTTAATCCGTTAATGGATTGCAAGGTTGCTAGCTTAACCGATGAAGATACTCCTCAAATTTATACCATTTGTGGTACAGGCGCCCGAAGCTCATTTCGAACTTTGAAACATGGACTTGAAGTTAGTGAAATAGTTGAATCAGAACTTCCCGGTGTTCCTTCAGCCGTCTGGACAACCAAACTAACTCGCAACGATACATACGATGCATATATCATATTATCTTTTTCGAACGGTACGCTCGTCCTCAGCATAGGTGAAACTGTTGAAGAAGTGACAGATACTGGATTTTTGTCGAGCGCTTCTACTTTGGCTGTACAGCAGCTTGGCGAGGACGGTTTGATTCAAGTTCATCCTAAAGGAATCAGGCACATCAGAGCAGACAGACGAGTTCATGAATGGGCAGCTCCGCGCCATCGTTCAATTGTCGCTGCTACAACTAATGAACGCCAGGTCGCCATAGCCCTCAGCTCTGGTGAAATTGTCTACTTTGAAATGGATTCTGATGGCTCTTTAGCTGAATACGACGAAAAGAAAGAGATGAGTGGGACCGTCACATGTCTAAGTTTAGGAGAAGTTCCCCAGGGTCGTGTCCGAAGTCAATTTCTGGCCGTTGGTTGTGACGATTCAACAGTTCGTATACTTAGTCTTGACCCTGACTCTACGCTCGAAAATAAGTCTGTCCAAGCTTTGACTTCAGCTCCTTCGGCACTGTGTATCATGACTATGGCCGACTCATCCTCTGGTGGATCATTTCTCTATCTCCATATTGGTCTTTATTCTGGCGTCTACTTGAGAACTGTGCTAGATGAAATAAGTGGTGAACTCTCTGATACGCGTACTCGTTTTCTTGGTCCTAAACCAGCAAAGTTATTTCGAGTCTCGGTTAAAGGACAAACTTCAGTCCTCGCCCTGAGCTCTAGACCATGGCTAGGTTATTCTGATCCAGTGACAAAATGCTTCATGCTCACACCACTAAACTATCGTGGCCTCGAATGGGGCTGGAACTTTAGTAGTGAACAGTGTACCGAAGGTATGGTTGGCATCCAAGGTCAAAATCTCAGGTTCGTTAGTACATTTCTTTATCAGCGATTCCTCGATACTATGATGAAATAACATTTCTTAAAAATGATGATGAATAAATCATAAATCCAATTGTTCCTTCTGAAGTATTTTGCTCCATTTACACTCGTTCAAGAGATTAATCTACTCGAGGATAGCGTTAATGATTTCACAGAATTTTTTCTATCGAGAAACTCACAGATAATCTCCTACAAGATACGATCCCGCTTACTTATACTCCACGACGGCTTATTAAGCACCCCAAAAATCCTATATTTTATACAATTGAATCTGACAACAATACTCTATCACCAGCCACTCGAACAAAACTTTTGGAAGATCCTGCAATTGTGAATGGTGACGCTACTGTTCTACCACCAGATGAATTTGGATACCCACGAGCCAAAGGTCACTGGGCATCCTGTATATCCATTATTGATCCAATCATTGAGAAGCGCGTACTTCAACGAATAGATCTCGAAGATAATGAAGCTGCTGTGACCATAGCTACAATATCTTTTTCCAGTCAAGATGATGAGACATTTTTGATTGTTGGTACCGGAAAAGATATTGTTGTTAGCCCTCGATCATCTACCGCAGGTTATCTCTACGTTTATCGGTTTCATGAGAATGGGAAAGAAATTGAGTTCATCCACAAGACCAAGGTTGAAGAACCTCCAATGGCATTATTAGGATTCCAGGGTCGACTGCTAGCTGGTGTCGGAAAAGACTTACGTATCTACGATCTCGGTATGAGACAACTTTTACGGAAGGCACAGGCTGAAGTCGTTCCAAATTTTATTGTGGGTCTTCAGACTCAAGGAAGTCGTATCGTTGTGAGTGACGTGCAACAAAGCGTAATGATGGTTGTGTATAAGTTTCAAGAGAATAAACTTATCCCGTTTGTCGATGACACTATCGCTAGATTCACTACCTGTATGACTATGGTGGACTATGAGACCATCGCTGGTGGAGATAAATTTGGGAACTTATGGCTTGTCCGCTGTCCACCAAAAGCCAGTGAAGAAGCTGATGAAGAAGGCTCTGGAGCGCATCTTATTCACGAGCGATCTTATCTTCAGGGTGCACCTCATCGTTTGACACTAATGGCTCATTTTTTTTCTCAAGATATACCAATGAGTATTCAAAAAGTTAACTTAGTTGCTGGTGGCCGTGAATGTATCCTGTGGGCTGGACTTCAGGGAACCCTTGGAATATTGATTCCTTTTATTAGTCGAGAAGATGTCGATTTCTTCCAGACACTTGAGCAACATTTAAGATCTGAAGATACGCCTCTCGCTGGAAGAGATCATCTAATTTATCGAAGCTACTATGTGCCAGTAAAAGGTGTAATTGACGGAGACCTTTGCGAGAGGTATACCCTTCTCCCCTCGGATAAAAAACAAATGATAGCCGGTGAATTAGACCGGTCCGTGAGAGAAATTGAACGGAAGATATCGGTGAGTTGAATCTTTATTTTTAGACTTTAGGATTAACACTTTATTTTAGGACATTCGAACGAGAGCTGCTTATTAAAGTGATACATTGGGGCTCTGGCAGGTGTTTGGCTTGGTCTCATGTTTAGCTTTTATAAATAAAATAATAATAATTTCTTTAGAAAGAGTTCCTCCACACGTGACATAGGCAAGTCCAGAATTGACAAAAGCTTTGGCTCTCTTTGCTCAGGAAGCTGGAATCCCTCCCCAAAACAGGACTGTCCAAAATTCAGCTAGCAACTCTCGCGGAAGGCGGCTACTTACTCCATAGACGTTATATCACGATTGAGCCACAATAACGTCTTTCTTCAAATTTATGTTGCAAATCAACATATTTAGTTAGTCTAGAGATAATGTGCATCCAATTTCTCGGTTATGATATTATATATCATTATCAAGTGACGTTAAGTACTCTAAGAAATACGCATACAATTGATAAATTCTAAATAGGGAATTTCTCTCTCTCAACAAACCTTTGCGACATTCCTTATCTCTATAAACTGTTTCTTGTGTTTCTTGTGTTTTTTAATAGGGCTATCCACATATTATAAACAAACTTATAATCATCACGGAACTCGCAAAAGCCTCTCACCAATTCCTATGCTGTCTTCGAGCGCGAAGCCCGAGACAGGCCACAAATTTAAAAATCTACATAGCACTCCGAAAGACACTACATATGTGTACAGTATTTCTAAAGGAGACTTTGATAATAAACTAAAAAAATATTAAATACAAAACAATGGCCTTATTTATGGTCCCCTGGCCTACAAGTGGTCTGGGTATTTGTCTAGGGTGACAATATAGGAATGAAGTCCCTGTTATTACCCCCCAAGTAGTCACTACAGTGTAGCTCCACCTAATCTGCTCAAGTTTTATCCGTATAGATGCAGCCAGTTTTATCGACAGAAATTTGATAAAAAGGCTGTTACTTGTGAAGCGCTACTGTGTGAGAATTACTAGGAGCCTTTCATATCACCGACAATTAATTTATTTCCAGAAGGTTCCTTATTGGGACGTATACATATTCTCGTCGTCTCAAAGTCCGGCGTGGGTTTTACAGCTGTCTTTATTCGACATCTTAGGTTCTGGGCAAAAGGCCAACTCTGGCTAGATTGCTGCCAGCTCGCCTTCTTATATTTATGAGATAAAGTCAATGGAGAGATGTTGCACAATTTATGAATAAACCTAAACAAATCCAGAATACGTCATGGTGAATTTCCCATGTCCATGATGCTACAGTTTTTGTTATACGTGATCTTTAAGACTTACGAATATTGGAATAGTTTTGAACTGAATCAGATTAAGGACAAAGCATATCAAGTTCTTAAGATGAGCCAAACCTCAGATGTCAACTGATCTAGAGAAATTATCATCTCGGAAGATCTTAAAGGAATGCTTGACAAGCTACATGACACGGTGCGGCGTTTGAAGTCATTAAGTTCTAACAGGAATTGAATACGCTGGAAATGACAAAAAATATTCGACTGCGCGATCTTTCTTCCAGAGATAAGTCCTCAGCCCCTTATAGTCAGAACCTTATGTTCTAATCAAATGTTTTTTTTATATCTATTCGCTTTCCAACATGTAGCGGTAGCACAACTTATTAGCTGCGTAAAAATGCGAGAATGACTCTATTTTGAATCATTTTCGGCTTGCATATTTTTGTTATCCAAATGCACTTCGTGGTAAGAAAATTACAGGTCGAAAGGAGACTTATTCCACCTGTAATAAACCACAAATAATGCAAGAATCGTTATTTTATTTGTAACTTGACCGCCGTATATCCATGTCATATTCAATAATTGGTTACCGGCAGTCGCAAGATCTTAGAGCTATACGCTATTTTATCGTTATTGTTCTTGAGATAAATTCAAATGCCTATATATTTTTTAGATTCAGGGTTAGTTTCATGAGGGGAAAAAAGGATTCAAGTGGCATAAGTTGTGGAAGACTTACCATTTTGAAATCACCATGAATCTCATATTATGACGAAAGTTTGATTTGAAGAAAGTAGTTTAGGGTGTGAATAATGATCATTTGTTCCTTATCAACACAGTGGATAGTTAGGTGTATAGCTACTGTTATCTTATTGTGATCAGCAAAGCATTCGTCATGGTCGCTGGTCGGCTATCCGACTAGCTTAAGATTCAATCTCCCAGAATTTGGGCAACCTAAGCCTAACTCTTAATATCGATAATTAGTAAGCTGAATAAGTAGTTTCATTTGCAATTTCTCGGGAAATTGAAGGTCCAGAAGTGATTTTAAACTTTTCCTGTATGTTTTTAATATTATCTGGCAAAGTTATATTGTCCCTGGAGTTTATTACCCCGTGATTTTTTGTCACGTGACTTTAGATTACTACAAATTTCCTCATAGTCAGGATCACCAGGATACACACGTGTAAGGCCTAATCGTCTTGGATGGATATCTGGTGATGGAGGTTCCTTCATAATACTGGTAGTTGAGTCTTGAGTCTCATAGATAAAGATTCCATCTTTATAGTGTCTAGGCAACGGCGCTAGTTTTTGACCCGGGCTGCATTGAGGATCTAGTTTCCATCTCATCTTACTGTGTGGCTCACTCTGAGGAATACAAAGTTCTCTATACACAACAACCATTTCAATCCCCTTTAAATGAGGAAAACTTGGGACAACGCACATAAACTCGGTAACCTGAACATGTTAGAATTCACAAAAATATATTGAGGTTACTTTGATTTTTTTCACCTTGACAAAGAATAGATCAAGATCAAGGAATAGCTTTTTATTATTTTCGATAGCCTCTTCCATCGGCTGAGTTTCATAAGGAAGTTGTTCGCGTAAGCTTGGGAGATTTCCGTCCAGTAGAAGAAAAAATCCTTTACATGTGCTCCAAACTCCCCTTTTCTGAGGAATCGTTAAAATCACGCGTTCCCAGTTTGTATCTAAGTAAAGTTATAACTGCAGAGAATAACTAATTAGAGCAAAAACTCACATTGAGATAGTTGTAAATCTTTTTCCCCAAGGAGAATGGCAGCATGAGTACTAAGCATCCACTGATCATCACCGCCTTTCAGGCCAGTCGCCTCATGGTTGATAGTGTCATACCTATATCCAACAATACATCTGAAGAGTTCTGCAACATCAGCTGTTTTTGGTTCGGGCATTTTTTGAAACCACCTGAGTAGTATGGGAAGTTTTGACAGCTTTAATTCTTGTCGTTCTCTTTCTTCAGGTTTGAAACGCTCCACACGGTGGCTTTCTTGTGGTACTATAATCTTTTTTCCGGGATACTTTTCTCCCTGCGCCAGATTTTTAGGTTGAGTGTTCTCTACGGACGATCGCTCCTTTACTGTTAAATCTAGATTTGTCAACTTATCCTGAGAAAGACGTTCAAGATTTACGCTCTGATTTTTTTGATATTCTTCTCCTGAGTGATTTTGCAATTTTTCATCTAGTTTCTGTTCCGCATTTTTATTCAGCGATTGATGTGCAGCTTCGCCTGTAATTTTTATGCCAAAACTTTTCGTAGAATCCAAAATTTCAGCAGGAAGTTTAGTTTTTAGAGTACAATCACCAGCTGCTAATCTTTTTAATTCATCTTCATTCGTAGGGATGGGGGTTGAAGCAATAGTTGAGGAATTTCCACAACTATTTGTGTCTTTGGCAAAGCCATTCGATGTATCATTCCTTTGGTTTCTTATTTCAATGCTTTCTGTACTACAGATAGAGAATCCCTTTTTTACATCGTTTTGGTGAAGATCCAGCGTTGGAATGGTAATGTCTTCCGGAGGACATTCAATATCGGCTTTATTTAAAAATGCTGAGCCATCTTCAATTCTTCTTTTTTTTCTAGAAGTCTCTTCAACGTGAACTAATTTGGCATCAGTGAATTTTAAGCCAGATGAAGTTTCACTCTTTCGACGTCTTTTATCAGGCGTTCCACTTTGAACAGCAGAGCGACAATCTGTAGAACTATCTTGATTGATATTTTTAGGTCTCTCATTTTTGGAAAAATATCTTTCAAAAGTCTGTTCTTGCTGACCACGCGAATTTTCAGGCACTGTAGAGACACAATTATCTTTTGGAGTAAAGATTGCAGTAATTTTAACGGTACTAGACTTGTGTGGAAAGTGGTCCTTGATTTTTGTAGCCGATACTCCCGAGGCAGTAGATGCAACGCTTTTTCGTCTTTTCTTTTCTTGTGCCTTCTTATCTTTCAATTCTCTACCCGAAACAAGTTTTCTTCGAGGTTTTAGGGAAGGTTCGTTCTCTGATAAAGTCAACCTATCAGGGCTGAGCCTAGAATTATGTTTATGTGTTTGCGATACCAAGGAATTAGTTTCGATATCTGATAACACCGCTGATAACCCAGTCTCCGCCTTGACCCTTCTGGTGATTAATCTAATTTTATGGCGCCTTTCGCGAATATGAGCACTGGATTCAGACTTAAGATTTTGAGCGTTGTTAAGAAGACCACTAGTTCTCAGCTTTGAACCGGTGAGAACATTCTTATCCCAACGAGGGATACGTTGGTCTTCTCTGAGCAATTTTCCTAAATCATGATCTGAGCCTAAGCGATCACAAACTGATTCTGGAGATTGTGGTGTTCCAATACAAGGCTTCTGAATATTTTCGTATGCTTGGAATGCTTCCATCAGAATTTCGACTTCTTCTTTCCACTTATGTCCACCTCTTCGCCTAGCTAGATCATAATATTTTTCTCCTTCTATATGACGGGTGGGGTTGAACCGAGAATTACCTAAAAACAATTTAATCACTTCCAGGTGATGATCTCTTCCAATCGCAGCGAGTATTGGAGTCGAGTATTCAGCCGGCAGGCCAACTATCGGCTTAGGATCAGGATCAAAATCACCAAGCGCAAATAAAATATTGATGACGGCATCATGGCCACCCTTGGCCGCATTATAAAGGGTTTGTGCATCATTCAAGCCCGGTCTAACATCTAGGACTCGAGAAACTGTAGCAATATCACCATCCCGAGCGGCAACTCGCAAAGCATCTAAATCAAATGTTTGATAAAGGACCCGTTCAGTTGTCTTCATTAGTGACCTAGCGGTACCAACTTTGCGATTTGTAATTCCAGAGCTGGATGAACTTTTGTGTGACATAATTTGTGTGTAACGTGGCACATTTTTAGTCTTTAGTAAGAGGGAATTTCCGGCGTCATATTTTACATGCTCCTCGTGTGGCTTCTTTGTGTCTTTTGCTGTAAACTTTTCTTTCGCGGTAATGACAGCTTTTTTAATTTCAGATATAAGGTTTGATTTTTCCTTATCCTTTGGATTACTTTGTTGATTGAGAAGGTCAAGTGGATCGCTCCCAGCTTGGTTTGGCTTGCAAGGGTTCGCGCCAGCATTTAAGAGTAGCCGGACAACTTCAAAATTTTTATTATCTATGGCATCGTGTAATGGAGTGTCTTTGACTGTATTAACACAGTCTAGCTCACAATTTCCAGTTTCCAACAAAAATTTTACTATATAGGTCCAACCTTCTAAGCTTGCGATATGAAGGGGTGTATTTAAGGCATTATCTGGAACATTGAGATCCTCTGGGCGCTCCTCATACCTTTTTTTGACAAGTTCAAGTTTTCCCCGAGCACATGCAACGGCTAGAGGAGTCTGACCAGACGAGTTGACGTGCTTTTTATGCGGAGGTAATTTTGCTGACAAATCTCGCGTAGATGATAATATCACGTTCCGTGAAAGCGAGCTTGGAGGGCATGAAGTACCACTGGTTGAAGAGTCGTCGGAGTAGTGAAATTCAGCTGACTGTAGTGGAGCTGGCACGCGTTTCTTTTTTTGACTTAGGCTACGGCAAGAATTCGAAGAAATTTGGATAGATTGACTGCGCTTGCACGTCGAAAGAATTGGAGAAACTAATCTTGGTAGCTTCGGAGTAGATAAAGTGTCCGTATCCAAGCTCCAGGATGGATTATTGTGTCTAATTGGCAAAGACTTGTAATTTGCGCTCTGTTGTTTTCCAGAACGCTTAACTTCTTTATCTAAGTCATATTGAGCTATCATGGTAGGATTTTTCATGCTTTCTTGGGACAAAGCTCGATCGACTGGCTTTGCAGTAGCTTGCGAAGCTAAAAAAGATTGATGATGAGGTGAAGGGGACCTGAAAATTTCTGAGTCGGATGACATGGCAAGGTTATGCCAATGGGGTTGGTTCTTTACACCTTGAGAAGTTATGATCTCTCCAGATAAGCTAGAATGACCAGATTTTTTATTTCTATTGAGTCGTTTTCTCTTTCCTAAAGGAGAACCAGTACATTTAACTTCGTGGCCTTCATTGGACACTGAGCCTCTATGTATGGTTATATCGACGATTTGACTATTCGAAGCACTTTTTATATCATCTCCACTACTGTGCTCTAATTTAACATAGTTGCAAGTTTCGGATGGTGATCGATCATGTCGGGGCAGGACTATTGTCTCTGCCTCTGAATCGCTTTTCAAGTCATTCTCGTGATTAAATTCCATAATAGGCTTGTTCTCAGCTCCGACATTAATTCGACTATAGGATGGTAATTTAACTACACAAGCATTGCCAGGCTGAACGTCGTTCAATCCATTAAGATGATTCACATTTGCGTTTGAGGGTGTATTGGGCCCCAAAATGACTGATTGGCTTGTAGGAGAGTTTTCATCCATTTCATTCGATCCTGATTCTTACTTTGCTACACACGATCATTACCACCAACATACGATAGTATAGATTGGCAGTTTCCAGATTGAAATGGATCATTGATAGCATTCGAGATCTTATCATGATATAGCGGCCTGATCATTCATAGAAGAGTGTAATAATTGGTATAGGTCCTTATCTTCTTGGACTAGGAAGACGAGACGGACGGACAGGCGACCTGCGGGAATGTTAGTTTGTCAAGATGGTGGATCACAAAAAGGGCTTTGAGTAAAAGACAACTCACAAGTTTCGACGCATATCCATTGGCTCCTTAACCTGAAATTCAGGGGTAGTGTTTATCAGCTAATATGATTGGTTTGGAGAAGGATATCGTCGAGGAATAGCGGACTAGTCCAATCTTAGCATATGACGCGAATATCTTCATAAATTGCATAATTGTATCACAAATTAAAAAATGTTCATTATAGCAGGGGTAAATCCTTGTCTTTCCTTATAATTGAGTACATGTACATGTACAGTACTATAGGCCTAAGTCAACCATATTGCATTAGCGTCACAGGGGCTAATTTAAATTATTGACTATTACGAAAGGGGCAGGCAGTACTTGGAGTGACCAATTATCTAATCGCCTAGTATAAGTATCCAAACATACAACCAAGTACCAGCAAAAATGAGCCCTACTTACCTATCATCACGGCATCATCGAAAATTTCCTTCATCAGAACACTGTACTCGCATATAAACCTTGCAAAAATATACAAACAAAATCATTCAAAAAATTGCTGATGACTTTGGACTCTCCAAGTACGTACCAAGCTCAACACGCTTGTGCCCGACAAAGTGAGATCCCAAATATTCGAACAGGGCGCGCGCTTGCACTCTAGTCAGCAGATAAATCAATTGATGTCCTTTGTTAGGTCTTCATATGAAGCTCGATGGATGAGTTATCTGGATTTTTCACTAGATCCGCTCTGGAACGTCTATGAAAGATAATATGTAGCATTGTTTCCCGAACTAGGTGGATAACGGTTGCTAGATTCAGGGCTTTATGCAATTGATCAAGCTGGCTGGGACTCAATTACCAGTGAACAGCTAACGCCACTTCTCGCAAGTATGCAATCGAGGTATTAAGCAGTTTTGGATGCGAATTGGGGACATACTCGTCGCTAAGTTTTGGATTGTTTTTCGGTGTTGTATTTGTCTAAATTTGTTTGAAACATGATAGAATTCATTAGTTTAGTTTAGATAGGCGTTTAAATGAAACCAAAATTGAAATGAAAAGAGAATATGGTTCGTTCACTATGAGTCGATAAAATATAAGGCAATATTTCCATACAAATTGGAGTATTTTCCAAAAGGAGCTACATGTACTTAAGCCCCACGCTAGTAATATTTCACGATTAATTATCCAAAATAGTAATTAATCTGCGTTCCTTTGCCACAATTTACGCGAAGACCCCGCTTAATTGATCATCGGAGAGCAGAGGGAGGAATCGTGATACATGCAGTCCCCCTTTTTGTACATGTAATTACATGTATATAGCAAGTTGCCCCCTGTGAAAATTAATTCTGCCTGGTTGGTTATCTTGATCTGCAATTTAGTTTGACAAAGATTATGATAAAAATAGAAACTTTTCGAATTGAGCGCCATTCCGTAGCGCCCACCCCCCTTTGATTGGTTCAATTCTCTCAATAAAACTGCGCCACGCCATCAATTCTTTTGGCAGCATTATTACCTCACTGCGGCCACCGCCGCCACCCTATTTCAGCAGCAGAAAACGCCAGCATAAATCTTCACACGTAATCTTGCCATAATTGTAGAAATAGATTATGTGATGAAGTATACTATTGTGTGGAGGTGTCACAAATTATATTGAAAGCAATGAACACTAACTAGTATGAGTAATGGTTGTTTATATAATTCACTATAAAGAGAAAAGTGTATTTGAAATGATAGAGCATCCTATACGTACAACGTTTCATACAGTAGTCAACCAACCTATACCAAAATAGCATTGATAAGTTAATTATAACTGCCATCAAGTTTAGTCGAAACATAGGCCTGTTTTCCGACTGGCCGATTGAACTTCTGATTATAAGGGATCTTTCTTCCTATTCCTCACCCTCTTGTGACCCTTCTTTGTTGGTTGCTTCATAGCCTTGTCCTCGAGCGTAGAGCTGTACCGCTTCTGTAGCCTCTTCTAAAATGCTATACACCAACTGAGGCGGTGGTAGAAGTGTAGTTTCTGCAGACGCCATAGTGACGCGGTGTGCTGGTGATGATGATAGTGAAGAGGTGACGTGTGGCAGTTTGTAGCAGGTTGATGGTGACCGCAGTGCGGTAATGGTGCTGCCAAAAGAATTACATATACTTCCCCTAGCCCGCATAATTGAAGAAAGTCGTCACATGTGTAGCTAAAAAAGTCTGATTTTAGGTCAGAAGATTTCAAGTGAGAGGTAAATAATTTCGATCATCGACTGCAAAATTTCGCCGAGAACGATTCCCCCCGTTTTATGGCCAAAAATAGATTCTTCTCATTCATTCATTTTTTACCTACAGTCAAAAATATTTTGATATCGACGATTCAAAGTGCAGCTCTAAACCGAAGAAGATATCACTTAAACTTCAGTGGATGGAAGATTGATAGACGACAGCTTCGTTTACCTCACAGTAACTTTCCCAGAAACTATCAAGATATCTTCGGATTTCCCGCATTCATGATAGCCCCAGTCCCTCCAACAGCGAGTATCAAGATCCACTTACATACCGTCCACTTCTAAGAGGGACTGACTACTCGTCCTACTGGTAATGACAAACTGTTTGTTACAAAAGAATTTGTATGATTTTTGGTGGCACCTACTGGAACAAATTTCCGGAACGCGTAAATTTAAAAAGTGGTTTGTTATGGCCTTTTAAACGCTATTTGTTATTTCGGTTTATTCGGTTTTTGGTAGACATCCGATAGCTAAATAAATATATAGTTTTTATAACAAGCTTCAATCCTATGGGACAAAGCCACTACTCATCAAATGCTCCTATTACCATACGTGTGACGAATACACGTTGTTGCCCACCACGTCCCTCGTTTTAACTACTCTAACACACCAATAGGCCTCTGGATGGACAATATAGGCACTATTTCAAGTTAACCTTTAAAACTGCCAGTTGCAACCTGTATATCAAAATCCACCTTGACTTCCATCGCATAGTAATAGCTAACAAGTTCTATCACCTATCACCTATCACCCAATTCGCATTAGTATAAATTTGTTTTGGGTATACTAGAATGTGAGGTATGAGAACCCGTTATCAAGACAACACGCGCATAGAGGTAATTTTGATACCCAGATAGATATTGTTCACCTATATACTTTAAGTAAGCTGGAGTTGTACGGCGATAATACATGTAATGGCATGTCCGTGCTTTATGTTATCCCTTCATATAGTTCAGAGCCTTCCCTAGAGGGAGAAGAGATATAAGAATTATTATACGATCATCCTGATATATCAGTATGATTCCTTATCCCAAGGAGATACCAAGACTAATTAGTGATATCACAAATTAGGAGACTTGGACTTATTCAATACTCACTGTGCGTAAAGAAGATGGTTTACACTTGAAGAGACACGACCAAACTTGATATAGTACTGTACTTATTGAAAGTTTCGACATCCTCCTTGTACTGTACTCGGAAAAAGATATTCAAAGGAAACAATCGCTACTGTAGCAATTTGTTTCCGCGTCCATCACGCGTTGCTGTTTCACCAGGTCCATTTAGAAAAGAAAAAAAAATTAGTTTTATATTTATATTTTACATTTGTTATCATGTCATACAATTTTATGCCGAATCAAAGTAGTACTATCGCCGAATCAATATTCAAGATGCGTCCGAGGACGATATGTCTGGAGATATCAGATTTAAAACTGAACTTTACAAGCGAGAAGAATGGTTTGACGAGGATCTTTGGGAGACTTTTAATTGTGATTTTGAACAATTCAGCCTAATCCATTTGAAAATGGCCGAAAAAGGGATTCTCCAATCACTTCGCAAAACCTTGCGTAGTGCCGGCGTCAATGTTAAGAAAGATGAAGTTGAAGTTTGGGATGCGCTTGCCGAAATGATAGGTACAACTAAATTTCCACAATAGACAGAAGATCAAATCAAGAAGTCATTAAGAGATAAATCGTTTAAATTTACCTCCGGTAAAATTCTATGGCAGTTAGAAAACAACTTTGGCCGACAGAAATCTAATGCCATTAGAATCAGCAAAAGCTCCAGTTGAAAGCTACAAACGGCAAGAGTCTGAATCACCCAAACACTAATATTACCAGATAAACAGTCATTAAATCAACAATCCAACTATTTGGCTGATACTGGTCGACAACCAGGAAATTTGTCTAAAATTTACACAGAAGATAAGAAATACTCCGGAGAAAACGATAGTTTTTCTTATAAACTCATGATTTTCAACGATAACTGTAACCGCGCTGGTGTTGCACGAAATAATTTTACCAAGGTGTTTCCCACAATGCTAAAAGGCCTCGCATTTGATTATTACTACGCGAATATCGGTACAATGCCACAAAAATTTGAAAGTATGTGTAAAGTGTTTGAAGAGTACTTTGAGGGTGAGGAATACAAAAGAGTTGTGCTAGATAAATGGAACAACATAAATCTCCACTCGACAATAAATCAGCACTCTGCAAGATCAACAACCGAGTGTCTACAGTTAATGGTTTCGGATCTGCGCAAACTCTATAAAGATCTTTCCTCATATTTGCAGACAGGAAAATTCTTTCATAATAAGATTGTAACTGCTTGCCAAAGAGTTAAGGCTGTCGCGGGATCAATTGATGATGGTAAACATCAGAGCAAATCCAAAAGTAAAAATCAGTTAATTATTCTAATCTACCGAAAGAACTTATGAAGAATACCTCTTCTCATTTATATACACATTTTCACTCCTTGCCTAGAGCCTGCTTGCAACTATTATTGCAACGATCTCCAACCTCGCAATTACTGGTGTTGTTAATTATGGATTCCAGCCGTATTAATATCATATCCAGCCTTGCGGGTATCGACATACATGTATCAGCCTTGCCAACAATATTCTTGGCGATGCCAGCCTCGCTAGCGGTTAGCCTCGCGAATAATGACGTTCTGGCGCAGCCAGAATTAGACTCGGGGATCTATCCCGTAACAAAGGCCTGTTCAATTGCATGCACTAAATCTGCTAATGCCGTTGCTTCCCTTCTCACCTATGAACTATCAAATCCCAACTCTATGTCTTCTACATTTAATGCTGAAGACGAGCATGAAATCTTTTACACTGACCGAAAATTTCGTAGACACCATCATAGTAATAATAACCGTCCTAATCAGCGTCGGTTTAATTTTAGTATTGGGTCGGATGGTGTAGTGGTGCATCGTCCAGGCCGTTCTCCCATGTAAACTCTGGGTATCCTGAACACATGCCCCATTTGAGACAGGAGAAAGCTGGTTCGAATCCAGCAAGACCCACAAGCCACATTTCCTCACGTTGTCGCTGTTCTCGTAGAGTGATGAAGACATGCTCAGATAACTAGAGATTTTTCCCGCTTTTCCCTCTAGTGGGTATTCACGGAAGAGGTTACATGTCGCAAGGCATTAACTTCGAGTGGTATTTGCAAATGAAATCTGGGTACGAGTGTTCCAAAGTCATTTCAAAATATGTCTGACTTCTATCATCAGCGTGTCATAGCCTTGAGGCTGCATACAAGGAAAAAAAATGATGTAAAAATAAAAAATATATTGAAATTGAATATACTACAATGTAATGATCACGTAGAATACTTAGAATTGGCAGTAATGAGGCTGAAGAAATCAGGTTAATTTTTCACTAAGGAGAAAGAACAGATTCTCCAGATGGGAAAACTACATCTACACCTACCTACTTCACGTGACTACCCGGCTAGACCTCTTCCACTTCTAACGCGATATGTACTGTTCTTCAACAAAAAAAAATAACAGTCGCATTTCCTCATGGAACGGAATGCCACAGATGTAATATCTGAATTAGCAGAAAGTTGTTGTTAGGGACACTTTATCAATGTATATATACAAGTCTGCACGTCTGGGATACATACTTCCGACTTTACTCCAATTTATATTATTATCTTTAGTTACGAAAAAAAGAATTCAGGATTAGATCCTGGTATCCGGGAGTTAGTACCGTTAACGCGTCGTAACTATGTTGTTGCTATTGTTATTGATTACAGTTGTTGTTTACATTTGTGCAGGGATGCAGCCCACGGGGCTTAAAACGGTGACTCCAAACCCATTTCCTAGAATAGTTGATATATAGTATTAAAACCTAGCACTTTCGCTTGCCGAATCATATTCTCAGACTTTGAAGAAAATCCGAAGGTGATATATAGCTAACCATATTTCTAGGTAACAGTACTTTATTTCAATAGAAAGGTTTTCTCAGCTAGGCAAGCAAGCTCCAGGGGGCATCTGCTTTTATACAAATATGCAACGTTCCTTTCCTTTCTCAGGTTGACTTCAAATATGATCAGATAGAATTTCACATGTAATTTAACCATCTACCTAATTTCTAATTAAAATAAAACTGACTTATTCTTACACTCAATGAGGATATCAGGAAAGTCGCTTTTTCCATCTTGCAGGACGGCTTCATGGTTCTATCAGCTGGCAACAACACGAGAATCTTTGTATGATGATCACAAACGGCTTTGATATTATGCTGCTGTCACTTCGGCATCGTGATACTCAACTAAAAAAGATATATCTTTATGTATTATTAGATTTAATTAATAGCTGGCATAAAAATATAAAAATAGAATATGTTCTAGTTTTAATTAACCCTGCAATACTACTCACCATTATTTTGATACCCAACATGATTCATTACCCCACGTAGTAGAAGTGAATATTCTTCTTAATCTTGTTGATTGCCTAATTGCGGTTCCTATATACAGGTCCATATAGGCGTAAGGCCTTTATATGTAGGAAAAATCTCTCGCGAGCAAAACCCCAAGTCCCGCCATTGATGCACGCCCTAGTTTAACCAGTTGACATCCATAGAAAATCCCCTGGGCATAAGATTTCATTCCGCAAGAACCATTACCTCCACCATCGGGGAAGATACGTATTAATCCAGGAGAGGAATAGTTGTTGTGTGGTTGGGATCTTCTCGTTCAATTTCCATAGCTATGGCAAATTGCTGCAACCGGTCAGTAGCGAGGAGCATACGCGCTGCCGCGTGGCAGCCCCTAGGTGTAATTAGCAGCTGGCTGAAATTAGTTGTCCCCGCGTCGATAAACATTCGTGATCGTAA
>JAATOF010007386.1:0-24744 GCA_013170925.1 Podosphaera leucotricha
GAGAACAGCGACACCGCGAGAAATGTGGCTTGTGGGTCTTGCTGGATTTGAACCAGCTTTCTCCTATCTCAAATGGGGCATGTGTTCAGGATACCCAGAATTTACTTGGGAGAACGGCCTGGACGATGCACCACTACACCATCCGACCCTAAGCTTTAGTCGCTGACCTTAGAGATTCGAACGTCGGGTAAGAAAAAAGTGGTGGAGGTAGATGTGATAGTAGTTCAGAGCTTGCATTATTGATATTATCATTTTCAAAAAGTTGATTTTCGTCATTCTTGCTACAATTACTGTTCTCGTCAAGGTCATCCGTATCACTATTAAATTCATTGCTATCGTCGGTATTAGGGTCCCTGTTATGTTTATTATAAAAAACTGCATGCTCGTATTCAGATTCTCCCTGTTGTTTGAAGTTTTCCAATTTGGAGAGCGTAGAGATATGATGAGAAGCCATTGTAAGATGTTGGATAAATTGAACATTCTGAAATGAAGCTTCTAATACATAGAATTAGAGTTTAGATATATTATGTTTATGAAGTGATAACAATCTCCCTGGAAAGATCAAAGGTATTTAAGCATGTTATGATTAGGCCTACACATAAAACCAAACAAATAAATAACATTTATAAAGACAGGTACTGTCTGTGATTTAGCGCAGCGCTAAATACGATTCAAACTTATTCTCGTGCTATTCATGGATATCCCTAAGATGAAAAAGACGCACGGACGGATGTGGTTCCGTATGTTTTTTTCCGAAATGGAGAGACCATGGCCGTCTTTCTCACGAAAAGTCGAAGTCAATTTCTTGACTTAATATATAAGCAACTGGCAAGAGACTTGGATACTAATATTGAGCGCATTTGTTCACTAGGATTACGTGGAGTGCCGTTCAAAGTTCCATTGGCGTCACACGGATATACGTTTTTTGGGAAGTTTTCACCGAGGTGGCATTTTGACTGCTTAGATTACGAGGCAAGTATCTACGATCGGATGGAACTAATTCAGGGGACTTACGTTCCGGTGCATCTTGGAAATATTGATCTCAAGCATCCATATTTTTTCGGCAAAGGAGTGAAGCTATGTCATGTAATGCTCCTCAGTTCTGGAGGATCCCCAATTGATATAGATTCTCTGGCAAAAGGTTTTCCTGGTATAATAGAGTACAAAAAACAAGGATGATGCAAAGATTTGCGATTGAAATCAGCGAAGTGAAAGATAGATTAACAAAAACGTTTAATTCTAATTCAGGAACAGATAACGACTAATTAGTTACGGCGTTTTGGTTGAAGTAGATTGAGGGTGGATAATTCTTCAGTAGTAAATTAATTTGCTTTATAATATAATATATTGAGATATGAGAAGTTAATCGGAAACAAACCGTGGCAACGCCCGCTATCGCTTCACTGTCTCTAGGAGAAAATTATACCAACGCTTGCCTCTAGCATATCTGATCGTCAGTAGTGGACCAAGTAATGTCCCGACGAGACTGAGGTGAAAAGAAACCTTGCCCCAGAGCCGAAAAAACGGATGGAAATGGAAATGCCAGTAACGTTGGGTCTCAGAGCAAAATACTTCAGTTGTTCGCCTTGGTGGCAGAGAGATCGGACCTTTAATCTTCTAAAACCCTATTATCTGGATGTTTTCACATGTTTTGAAGGCCGTAAGCTTAATGTCACGTTCTGCTGTTGTGATATTTGATCTTAATACTACTACTATCATCATCTTATATTCCTGATTTTGCGCCTTATTTTTTAATATTAATACTAGTGTCAAAGTAGACGTTTGCCACGTGAGTTTGAAAGGAGTCAACGATGAGATGTTAATCTTTAAGATTATCACGAGGAAGTAGATGGATATATATGAAGACAAAGGTGGTTATACTCTCTTCATTGAGAAGATACATCTCGGAGGTATTTATCCTCTGGGTTCCCTAGCTTCGCTATTACCTAAGCAGGTACGTCTCAATTTGTTGAGTTCCCCAACTTGTGATCTAGTCAGTTACTATCTACTACTATTAGGTCCCGATCCAAGCCCTACGTATCATATTAGACCTGGGACTGGTGGAGCCGGCTAGGATCAAGTCTAGTTATATTCCATCGAAAAGTGTGAGGGTTAGAACCCTTGTGGGGACTCGAGCTCTGGCCCGTATATTTACCCCACTCTCGCTAAAGTGCCCACCATATATTATTTAGCGAGACGTTGACGGACAGGCCTTAGCGAGATAATGATGTGCATCCGCTGGGATGGTGTTGGGGCGTTATGGATTCTTCTGGAAGTTTCGAGCTACTCTTGGGTCGGACAGGTTCTGGAAACTTGTGGAAGGTTGCGAAATCGAATCGTATATATAGGGAGTAACTTGACAGATTGGATAGTTCACGCAGTTCTTAATCTAATTTAATGAACCCTTGCTTTGAGCTATTCGAGTCAGGCCTCTCACAAAGAGTGCGCGAAATCCGATGTCGTGTAATTAGGATACAATACGAGGGAAAATCAGAATGCTGTCTTTCAGTAGGGATGATGTTGTATTTATTTTTAGAAATTAGATAAGAGTTCCCCAGATCTCCGCTCCGAGATAATTAGGTAATTATTTCACAAAGCCAATCTTCCCCACCATGCTTGACACTTGTGAATGTAGACGCGTAAATCCAAAAAACATCGAGGGAGAACAATTATGGCACAACAAAGAACTACCTTCAACAATAAAACTCTTAACGATCGTGAAAAACTAGATTGTCAGGATTCATTTTGTTTACCGTTTCGTCACCAGACAACTATAAAGATCTTTTCCCCGTACAATGTTCGTGACCTGGCTATTATTATCGATGATTATAAAATCTTTAAAGTTATCTATCCCAACCAATTAGCAGTCAATGAGAATTTCCATGGAATTAAATCATTGTAGTTACGTACGTGAGTTGGGATACGTATCACCCCTAATAATAGGGAATAAGCTGAATGGAGGTGTGTAGTCGGGGAATTCGACGGAAGATCTGACTTTATACTTGATTGGGTATTTCTTTGTAAGTCCAAGTCTCTCTGCTGTGCTAAAAGATTTTACATTTCCACTCTTAACGTCAAGGGCCGCATTAGCTGCTGCAATGGCGTCTGATCTGCTGTATATTCTCTTTCGGTCACTCCCATGGCATTTTGCTGATGCAAGGGAATCGGTATACTCAGAGCGTTTGTTTAGGACTGTCGGAGATGTCGCCACTATTCCAGCGAAGAGGGGGGTGAAGATGGCAAAAAGATAAAGGGTCTTCATTGCAACGTAAGCACAGGCGCGTCGATGCAAAATTCTCCTAAAAATGAATAAATGGCTGTGGTAGAGCGAAAAATGCAGAGGCTCATCTGAAAACTCGTTGGCCTATTACCCCATACTATATACATGTCTTTGAATAACGATTCTCATTGTTTACACGGCCGAGCTGCTTGAGTAATTTTATCTATATGAACTTGGCGATTCGGTCGGTATCAACGCTCTGGGATACACCCAGAGTGAGACGAAAAGAACGGTACCACTTATAATATAATTACAAAAATTTTTGTTGAGCTTCGAAGAGATGAGCTTATAGCACTTATCATCGTTGTTCGTTCTGTTTCATCACTAATTAACATTAAAGTAAATTTAGATGAAGCAATAAGTAACTAACTCGCTTAAACTTTTTTCGTTTAATTTCCCCGACAAACGCCATCAGAAAGTTAAACAAATACCATCCCAGGCCAACCAAATCTGACTTTAACAAGATTACCCATGCAAATTAATTTTCCAATTTTCTGTATATCTAAATTCATCTTTAGCCAAGGATAAGGAATTTACTATGTATGTTCGAGTAACATATTTGAGCTTTAACGACTTTGTTAACTCTACCATAGACTGCATCAATTTTCGACTAATATTATCCTTCAGTTGTAGGAAATGCTTATTTGTGAATCATTTGTATATTAGCCTTGTTCGAAAACCCAGACATTCCTAATAGACGTGGACGACGAATTTCTCAATCTATTATTACATGTATGACCTTGAGGGTATCGTAGCTCTCTGCGTCTACCATATCTTTCGATGCACTCCATATTCCACAACACAGATTGTGATGATGCCAAGCTTGCCTTGGATGAAGGATCAACATGGCAAACACAGAAATGAACAAAGTAATGAAATTAAGCATTTCATTTTTGGCACTCATCGGCAATTGGCCTTTTCGGCTTTCTGTATTTAACCTCTGATTCTTCTTTGCCAAAAACTCAAGTTCACATATGCCGTGACTCAAAAATAACGTACACAGGGTAGGAGGTAACACAGTGGGTTTTTTCCGACTATCTTTATCCTGGATTTGGTCGATGATTTGTTGTTATATTTGTTATGGGTGCTCAAGAGCGATCTTACGATCAGTATACCTGCTTTTTAACTATAGGATGAGTTCTCCAACTGGAGAATTAGTTATCTAATTCTCCAATATCTTAGCACCGCTAAAAATTTGCCTACATTACATATCACTGAAAGTAATTAAATTTCGGTTTTCGGCGCCCCAAACGTGTGATAGTCAACCTCTTTTGGTACCAAGACATTTGTTCCTTAGAATAAAGTTGATTAGTAAGCTTATCTCTCCGTGAAAATCAAGAGGACGACTGAATGATAGAAAAGTATGACTCATTTCGTCCGAAATGTAATAGCAAATGTTGCATTGTTTGCTTCTTCCTGTAACAGAAGTTACAAATGTCACTGCTCACTTTTCCAATTATCTTGAGGTAGGCCAGGGTGTTGCCAATCCCCATGACATTGTCCTAGGCAAATGTCGCCTGGGAATGTTCCATCATTAACAATGCCGCACGATATTGAGACTTTTTCCGACGAACCATCTTCTGTAGCAAATTGAAAAGAGATAATCGTATCCTGATTGATTGACTGTCTCATTCCTCCGACGCCTAATATAACAGGAAAACGAGAATTGTAAGGAATAGAAAATTTTGAAAGAGCGTGAGATATGTAGCAGCTCGGACTGCCTTAGTCCTAGAACACGGTAAAGTTTTGTTAGGATTAGAATATAGTCTTGCGAGGGTAGTTCTATGTGGCTTTCCAAATCCTTCCCTAATGGGTTTATGGAAGTTTTGGATCTGGTGGCCTCCTCCTACAGCCACAAAATAGGACGATTCGGGACCCTAATCATCGGCATCTTCGTTAATTTCGTTCTCCAACTGGTCGATTTCCCAATCAATGTCATCATCTCTGTCTATACGGTCCGCTGGGGAAGCCTTAAATTTCTCATCGTCGGATGCAACGAAATAAAATTTACGTCCCTGTTTTGACTTGCCATGCCGGAGATGGTTACCTGCCGTCTGGATTAACGTATTTACTTGGGAATTTTTGTTGAATAGGATTCCTTTGATGGTAACTCTTTGGCCTTTTTGGGTTGAGTTATAATGATGTTTTTGAGAAGTACTAGAATTTTTATCCTTAGTTGGGCAATTTAGGGAAATGTGTCCGACTTTTCCACAGGAGTAGCAGTGTAGAGATCGTTCTAGGTATGTATCTTCGGTTGTAGACGCTATCATCCGATCATCCATTGTTGGGTCGGCAATGGATAGTCAAATCTTTTTACTAATTGAATTGTTATTTGTTGAGGAAGATTCAAAATCATGTCGGTGGTAAGATGTTGGGTTTTGTTGTAATACCGTTGATTTAGGAGGTTATTTGAAGATTTTACTCCAGTGTGAGATATTTTTTGCTTGCCGAACAGTTCTATCTATAAGTTCGCTGGTAGGCATTTTTCTTTGGTTTTCACACAGATGGGATCAAGCTGTCGGCATATAAGTCCTGATATTCTTTATTGCGATGCTACGGACAAATTCCGAACCTCTAATATGGATAGACAGATTAAAGAAACTGTTCCGGATTCGCCATGCGTAATCCAAATAGGTCTCATCCTTAAACGAGGCGAGACGAGCAAAGTCTGGGACTGGTTCATGAAGCATTTCAAGATTTTCCAGGGTTTTGAAGATGCCTTCGAACATTTGTACCCAGCAAATATTATATTGTTCGATTAGGCGGCGTAATAAGAAAAAATCACCGTGCATTGCGATTGCGATTCGCTGAGGCCAAAGGTTACATGGTATAATAGCTACACAGAGAGCGGTCTTGTCAGAGTAGCATGTAGACAGCGTCGTGGTGGGTGTGGCTGATGACAGGCTACTCGGGTGCCATCCTACATAATACATGAGATAGATGCATTACCACTCGGCCAAAAGTTCAGACCAGAATAATAGAACGGCATTAACAAGTTACGTCGATATATACATCATACAATAGAAGGCATTCCTGACAGGTCTGGATGTGTCTCAATTTTGTGAGCATATCCTTAGAACCCTTAGATAGTTTCTACTCGGGCTTAAAGTTCACCTTATTTCTATTGCTATACCCATCTGAATTGGTATAGTATATTTCGGACTCCAGTTTGGCCTCTGGCCATATATCCTTCACGTATTTCTCTTGTTCGGTCATTTCATCTTGGTAAGGGTCGATATTTCGGAAGAGGTTCAGTCTGCCATTGGGGAGCCTAGCTTGATCAGAGGTGCTGATGTTGCTAGAAGGCGCTGGATTTTCTGGCTTTTGCGTTACAGTTGACGTGTCTTCTGCTTTTTGGGTTCCGTTGTAGGATTCAGCTTTATCATTTAATTTGTGCTGTTTTTGTCGCATTTATCATTTTCTCCTCTAAGTTCGACGGTTAGTTTGACGAATAATCGAAGTTCAATTCCATTTTCTTTTCAAATCTATCAAATCGTCTATCAATCGCGGCAAATTTTTCGCTTGTTGCCTGCTGTAAAGACTTGATGGAGCGGTGATCAATCGACCAAAAATCCTCTCTTCAGACGAGTCCGCTTTGTACACCTTCTATCGCCCGAGATTAAAGGTCGATAACGCATGACCTCTATCTCCGCCCCATTGCCATCATATACCTATCACGTGTTATATATGCGCTCCCAGTGTTTTATTCATGGCTGTGACAAGTTTAACAACCTTTTCAACCTAGATGTCAAGTACGCCCTTATGCAGGCAGGCCAATACCCGCGTTACAGCCACAGAATCAAAAATAAGCAGAATAGATAAAAACACGAGCAAGGATTAGATCAGGTTTGTAGGAAAGATTATATCGTAGTCAATCGGGCAACCTGAATCTCATTTCTCTACGTAGTCATCTTGGCAGGGTAATATTGAAAATAGAGGTTCTTCAATAATAAAACTAAATTTCTAGAGTTATACGGCGCAAGTTACAAAATCAATATTGTAATTAAGATAATCCGCGATTAATCAAATATTGGGGGTGATGAAGAAGGGGGTAGTTAGCGTGTGAATGCTGTCACGAGCCAAATTCTTGGCCAGCAGCCAGACCCACTCATTGATCTTTTGTAGATGCGAGAGGAGTTACTACGGAGGACATAATCTTTCAGGCAATCCATCACTGAATAGAGCCATTTTAACATGGAATGAAGAATTTTTGTACTTAAGTTGCAAAAGCGAAATGCTCCTAATAAGTTTTACATGTGCCCAAATGCAGCAAACACCTCATTGCAATTCCCAATAAGGTACAGCCCTGATACCCCCGTCATTATGGCTATCGCAAGAACAAACAGAAAGTATACACATCAAAATCCACCTCCAAAGCCAGTTGTTTGGGGGATAAAACCATTAGTATGATTAAAAGGGGCTGGAGATGGAAGCCCAGAAGTTATCATTAGTCTATTACCGCCAAGGATTGGGGTACTATTTTCTTGCTTTTCTTGAGAAGTCTCTCGAGACTTTCGCTCTTCGTTATCTTTCTTAAGTGCTTCAATCGTTGAACTTTGGTTAGAGAGATAATTAATCATAAATGGCATCGTGAAGTCGGTAAGATTGTAACGCCATGAAATTTCCATGACAACGTGAATAGGGATGAGATCATAACAAGCATAGAGCATTCCGACATAACACTCACGGCTACCAATATCGACAAACTAGAGGGCCTTGGTCAATAGAGATTCGAAAGTGCCAGAGAAAAAACTTACATATCGGAGTAACTCCTCCACAACATCTGGCTTGCTAGATATAGCTGCAGTCTCAATTGCATCTTTGTACAGCTTATCCTGCTTAGAAAGTGCGATTGACTTATCCCAGCGTTTGTTCTTTCGATAAATATTAGCAGCAATTTGTCGGAAAAATACGAGGTCGTGGCGTTCAAGACGTTGAGCAAGTTCAACAGGATCGTAATTATCGTAGTTTTCGACAGAATCACGGAGAGTCTTATAGTCTTCTTCCTCTATCAAAAGATCATTTATAGCAGTGTTAACACTTCTCTTATTCTGACTTTGCACATTAAATAGAAACGGCTTAATAAGCGGAATATTGTCAGATTTTTCAAACATTTTGACCACCCGGTTAACGTCAATCCGAGGAGTTAGTACCTGGAGTAAATCAGTGAGAAGAGAAGGTTGTTGTTGAAGATAAAAGTTTAGAGCTCGATAGTAAATCTCTAAGTTAGCAACCTTGACAATAATGTCTTTGAAAGAATGGTGCTCCCAAGCATCAGCGGCACGTTCCATCATTGCTAGAGCTGCATTGTCCCATTCATCATAATGACAATAAAGGAAGACTAATTCTGGCCAAAGATTTGCAGCTTCGCAAGCGCGGATCATCTTGGGAATATTGATACGACTCCAAAAGAGCTTTAAATGCTCCATCGTTCGCTCTGGGTGATACTTTGACAAGGCTATGCCAAGCTCAGTAAACATACCCATGTGAGCACGCTCGAGGCCAAGTCCTTGTTCGAGAAGCGTGATAAGCTCGTCAAAATAACCATTCAATTCGTATTGTTTGACGAGATCTTGGAGCTCTTCAGCATCAATTATCAAATTGAGTCCACAGATCTGAGCGAGCCTAAATTCTTTTTTATCGACACAAGCAGTGTTAACCTGCTTCCAAACCTTAATGTTGTTCGCTTTACGGGCACAGTCGACAGCAGATTGATATTCCTCCAGATGAACAAGCGTAGTGGCAAGCTTAGCCCAGTTCGATATACTAGTAAAGAAAATTTTGGCAGCCTGGTGAAACCCCTCAGCGTAAGCTTTGTCGCCCGAAACTTCAGTGTCGGCAACGTTGGTCCCTCTGAGGAAATCCTCAAGCTCGCCTAGCTGATTAGTACGTGCATACGCAAATGCGAGAGCAGTATCAATAGGGGGTTCCCGTAGAGTTTTTCGAGCCATGAGAAGGAACTTGATCAAGTCTTCATCCTTTCCAGCATGGGTAGCAATCTCAATAACTTCATGAAAGTTACTGGGATCTTCAGCTCGAATATAGGATGAGATACTATCGCTAATACGCAAACCATCTAATTGTGCCTTAGCAATTCTGCTCCAGACATCTGGTAAATCGACCCGCTCAGCATATTCCTGGGCACGATCAATACTAACAACGTGCTCTACAAGAACGTTTGCAGCACTTTTATGGTCATTAATTTTTTTAAATACCTCGAAAGCTTCTTCAAAAAGGCCAACGTTAATACAGATATCAGCGATGTCAGGCGCATTGTAGGCGTCTAATCGATTGATATAATCCATAACCTTGCCTTTGTCAGATTTGGTGGCAGTTAATATGAGCAAATTCTGCAGATTTTCATTATCGCTGAAAGGGGATGGCTCCAACACTATCTTTTCTAGGAGCTCAATCAGTTCGGTAGGTAGGTCTGCAGCAAGAAAAGAAGCTACAGCAATTGAAACTTTGTCTGGTTCAGTAGACTCTGGAACTGCTGTGGAGATAACTTGATCGACAACTGATCGACGATTAATATTGTTTGGGCTAAGAACAAATGCCCAAAGTTCCCTGTCAGCTCTTTCTAGTAGGTATCGGGCTTGGACCTTGAACATAGAATTCTCATTTGTAATGTTGACGAGTTCAAGATCATTCTGGCCTTTACGATATGCAATGTAAGCGAGGTTTGGGTCACGCTTTTCGCAATACTTTCCAACGACTAGAGGATCATACTGGTCATTCTCCTTCAAGAACTTTTCTGGATTGTTGTTGCTATCGATGTATATTTTGGCTAGCGCGTTAAAAACAGCTTGCTGTTGATTACCGGAAGCAAGTGTTGTTTCCAGGAAAGGAAGAAGAAGTTTCAGCCGATTTCTTGATTCAACTTCCGCAACTAGCTCATCTATAGGGATTGAAGCTGAGTTTACTGTCTGAAGAAGGTTTTTGATAATTGCTTCATCGCAATCAACGTCTAAAAGTCCACTAACAACGGCAGGCGTCCTGGCAGGGTTTACACGTTGAACGTAAACTTCTATAGACTTAAACTGCTGATTTTGATAAAGATAGAGAACAAGATCATGTATAAAGTTGAAACGATCGCAGACAATAATAAGCGGCAGTTGTTCATTCAGTTTAGCTTCTTTCAAAAAATTCTTTACTTTTTCGGGATTATAGACTATTTGCATTTTGTTAGCATAATAAAATAGGATATACAGAGAAGCCGTATTTTGCAAAATATATTGAGTTGAATCGTTTGCAGAGTGATAAGTATGATGGGCCATGTTCATGGATTCTTAATGAGTAGAAACTGCCTTGTCGGATGGTGTTCAACTTGAACTTGTAGCCAATTTTTCACCATAGATAGTGAAAATCTCAAGTAGGAAATAGTAGGAGTTTAAAAAAGATATTTTAGACTTACAATTACTATCACGGCATATACGCTCGACCTCACTGAACTGCCCCATCTTAGTGGCAGCCTCAATATACTTGAAGTTCACATCAGGATCTTGACTAAGGTTGACTACACTCCCGAGATAATAGAATAATCCTTCTGAAGTCTTGTATTTTTCAAATAGATCAATTAGTCGGGTAGGACCAAGAAGATCAGAGTACTTCGTAGCAACTTGGACTACCGCAGCTAAGTTCTGGCGTAGATTTGTTTTCATCATAGCATGGAGACAGTCTAAAGATTGATCCAGAGATAGACGGCCGAAAAAACTTGTGAGCCACTCTTGGTTGAATGTTGGCGTGTTCACAATGTTAACGATCACTCGCTTGATAGCTTCGGGATCTTCAAAGTGCTCCAGAGCTCGCTGATAAAGCCCGGCTTGTTCACATAACTGTGCAATACGAGGTTTATCGTAGTGTGAGAACATATCATTACCAAGGATTGCATCGGCAACTTGAGGTGCATTAATGAGGTTCATTTCAAGAAGGCGAGTTTGCAGTTGTCCCTGCTCGGGTCTATTCTCTTTAAGTGCATCAAGTAGGAACGCAGTTGCGGGTTGGACAAGTCCTTGAGATTGGAAAACATCAACAACGCGCTCAATATCTACTAGAGATCCGTTTTCATGATTAGCCAATTGAGTCGCAAACTCGGCGCCTTTTTCTGGATTTATCCGCACAATATTTTGCAAGAGCATAACATAATCGGGCTGGTAGCCTACTCGAGCGGAATATGGAAGAATCTTTTCGAATTGGCCAGTCTCGGCGAAGGCGGCAACAACCTTTGGAGCGATATTTGCGCGCAAGTAAATGCTGAGAGCTAAGTTTAAGTCGTGAGGACGAACAACATCACCAAGATCTTCAGAGCAGTCCAGTTTATTTTCCTTTAACCATTTCTCCAAGAGATGCTTTCTATTTTGCGCAAGAACTGGCTTCACAAGTTCAAGAGTCTCATGCTTATTGAGTGTTCCCTTATCAAGAAGCATGCCAAAGTATTGGAGGATGATAGATAATTGTCCAGTAACTTGAGGTAATGCCTTAAACCGCTCGATAGTCTGAGTGGTACGAAGAAAGCCTCTAGGAGAATTGGCTGCGATTTTTGCAGCATCGGCATAATTCCCAGTGTTCATTAACTGATCAAACTGTTGTGCGTATAAGTTATCTGCACCAGGAAGCCCTGCTCTCGAAGCGAGTTTAACGGCGAGACCTGAGTTTGCCGGATTACCCAGTAAATATGGAATCATATTATGTTCATCAACGGTGACAGATAAAACTTGGCCCTTTCGGTTTACACCTAAAATACCAGACGAATCTGTATCAGTTGCTGTTATGAAGATAGTTTCGCTCGAGATCCGGTTCATAAATATACAGGTACCAGTTTCTAAGTCATATAGATGGATGAAACCGTATTTGGTGACGAGATATATAATGCTGTATCGCTTTGAGACTTGCATAGCTACTGGAAAATCATTAACAGCTTCAGCTGGAAAATAAACGTCTACAGCTTTTTTTGCAAAAGCTGGATTTGTAGGCTGATGATCAACTTCGACAATGTGTAACTTTGCGCCAGTAGCTGAGCGAACGGAGAAGGTGAAAACTTTCGTATCCGAAGGAGCTCCTTCTAACTTCAAAGATCCGAAAGCAGCGGCATGTCCTTCGATAGCTTGACTAATGTTTCTGTCTCTCGAATAAAGTTGCATAGCACCCACCACTCGTCCTTGCTGTTGAGAAATACCAACGATTACCATCCACTTCCCGTCATCACTGACTCGATAATTAATAATTTGGCTTCCCTTTTGTGTGTGAGCAAATTTCGAGATATGTTGACACTTGTACCTACAACAAGATTCTGGCCACGCTTAAATATCTCCACGGGAGTAGCTTGGGAAGCGTCAAATATGTCCCAGTGAAATACAGCAGTCTCTGTTACTAGGCCTAGAGTCGTTTCACTGAGCCATTTCCAAAATACAACATCTTCATTCATTGTTGCTGATTTTAACTTTTGTTTTTCGGATAGGTCGAATATCTGGAGAGTCCGAGATTGTGCCTTTAAAGCAATTATCTGCTTTGTCCAGTGCATAATTGCACTATCAGCTTTTATAGGTTTTCGGGTTACAGTGTTATTATTCTTGAGATCGATGATAACCACATCGGGGGAGGACGCTTCATCTTTTTTGTCGCGAACACAAACAAATGAATCAGATTCAAGAGTCTATGTCATAATAAGTAAATATTTACACGCATCGAGCGCGTTGGAAGTCAACATACACATGAGTTAAATCCAATTGAAGCTTGCTATGATCAGTGTTAGCTAGTCTGCTTTTTAAAATCTACCAAATGTATGATCGGCCTAGTATGAATATACCTGAACACCGATACTTGGGCTGGTTAACTGCAGAAATGTTAGAGCTTCATCCTGATGTTGGTTGTGTTGGCATAATAAATACCAGAAGCAACTCTGTAAACTTTATGGGCAGTGGAGCTGCCATCTTTTTGAAATTCTCCTGCGCGGGATGCGCTTAGTTGTAAATTTGAGCCTCAATATCGGCAGTGATGTTTGTCGGAGAAATCAAAGACTAGAATGATGGATGACGCTGACTTGATGTGTAAGAATGGATTAGGTGTTTGTGGTTTGGGCTGTATATCTTGTAAGCGTGTTCAGGGAGATTTCTGGGATACTTATTTTACAGCCAGGGTGCTTGCTTGATGTACTTTCGCTAGCATCAGGCACAGCTTAGAGCTGACGTGTATTAGTAAGATACTGTGAGGAACAGTATTTGGTAAACAAACAAGATTTCCATTTCTTTTCAATATTATATTATTTTGAGTCATACTAAACTTTTTATCGATACGAACTAATTAATTTAGTAATACATGTATGTGTAGCTAATTACTGTAAATCAATTCTATATAAATGACCAGAAGGGAATAATCTCTTACTGCCTTTCGTCCTCCAGCCACATTCGACGTAAGGGAGGGTGACGGCTGCCTATAAAGTTTATCCACTCATAGATTCAGCGCGTAATAACCACAAAGAGTTCTTTCATGCAAAGTTTATCAATCTCATAGGCCCGTATCATATTTCTATCGTTGATCTTCCCGGTCGCTCCATAGGCAATGTCATTACCTTCTTTCGAAGCTTCCACTTGTTGAACCAGGAACGTTTTCGATCGAATAGTTCGTAGATGGCAGTAGTAATCAGCATTATACCGGGCCTGTATTCTGATTATACAAATAAAAAAAGATTAACTTCTTTCACATATATTCACGTAATTACAGGAGTGGGGATTTCTTTTACCAAATTGAATATAAAGCTAGTCTACTTTTGGATGTCGAATAATGTGCCTTGGTAATCGACACAGTTCAATATTTTGGCTTCGTGTAAAGGTTGAAGATAGTATGGAATTTGATTCTGAAAAGATGTCCTATGCAAATATTAAAAGTGTGCATTCATTTCTGGACTCTAATAGTTTTTATTGGGAATGTATTCAACGCTTCTCTTCCGTAATAATAGAACCACTTCGAAACTTAATCAAAAAGGGAATGCGTTGAGAACGCAAAATCTCAATCAGCTCATTCATCCTGACCTTTCTTTGATAGCGAGAGAGAAACCATATGTGATAACGATTCATCAGAATGGGCCATTGGTGCTATTACATCTTAAGCCGATGAGAAAAATTGCCTCCAACCAATGGAATACTTCGCGAAGAATTTCTCAAGCTGATGCAAATTGTGATGTCTAATATGGGCTACATATTGTGAATAGCTTCATTGATGATTCACAACTTTAAAATAATATCATGACAGCTTGGCGACAAGTTTGTCTAGCTTAAAAGTTTTTCTTTAAATTTTTAAATACTCTTCCGCGCTTATAATCACAAGTTAGCCGGATACTCAGTCCTGCCGCCCGCCCGCCCGCCCACAAGACTTATTCAACAGCGAAGATGACGAGACTAAATACTAGAGAGTTTCAACTCCTGAAAACAAACAGTTACCACTACGATACGACTTGGGGATTGTGAAAATTACTTGAGAGCCTACGTCTGATCCACTACCTTCCGGATTTTCAGTGTCTATGTTTCAAATTAACCCGTTTTCATTTTCTCTTGATAATTCTTTATCATCCTAGAAATTTCCTGTCAATCTTCTAGGTGGTGACAATTTATTTCATGATAATGATCCGCAACTACTTTGGGATCATATCATTGCTTAAGACGAGCAATATAAAGACATTTATAACTGGGTATCTGCGCGTTACCATACCTTCCTCTCGAGTAGATTTCAGATCGCGAAATAGATAATTGTAGCGCCCTCCTAAGACGCGAGGCAATGTGGATTCCTGATTGGAAACCTCTACTAATAACCGCTTCGGAAAACACATGATTCGCACGTACTAGAACCCGGCAGAAATATTAAGCTCGCTATGCTTCAGCGCTCATATTTCTAACCACATTATTATAGAGTGGTGGCTCAGTTTATCCAACTGCCTCCTACGACCTTCCCCTAAAATTTTGAGGCAATCACCTCAAGGCTTCCTCCGCCCTATGTTAATTCCAGACCAGGTCCATGGTTTAACTTGAAAATACTTAGATTTCATTTTCAAATACCACTAGAAATTAACGCCTTGCGTTATGTAACTCCATATATGAATACCCACTTAAGAGAAAACCAAGAAAAATCCTAAGTTGTCTGAACAAACTTTCATCATCCTCTAAGTACGAGAACACTGCGAGATATGAGGCCTGAGGGTCTCGCTAGCTTCAAGCCAGATTTCTTCTGTCTCAATGAGACATATGCCTCGAATACTTGAGAGAATAACCCGAACAATACTCCACAACATCATCGAACCCGGGTATCACCTTAATATACATCATAAACACTTTTGCGGGTGACGGACGTGATATTATTTCGATAGGTAAATAAAAGAATTTGTTCACTTAAGGTTGTAGATATAATCGGTTTGCTCAGCGTATTCACCAGACAGAAATTTATGACAACATCACAGCTGAATAAATGGATACACCTTTTTTCTTGTCTGAAGACGTTGGCAATACCTTGATATGCTACAAGAATGACATGCTACATAAATTTAATAGAAGACGTTGTTTGTCTAAATTGTGATAGAAATATGTGGCACCTTCGGCACAAATTACATGCGTTTTAGGAGTGACCTTCGGCCGAAGATTATATTTGGATCGGGCTTCGCTCTCGCAAATTTCACGGAAGAAAAATTTCTAAGTGAGATTGTCATTATTCTTTATATGATGGACGAAATGCTAGGAGCAATCGTTGTACCATTGGCAATAGTTGCCCATCCTATTAATCTCCAATGTTTTTCAATACGTCGACTCAACGCTACCTTTTCTCCCACATTCGTACAAGCAGGACTTGTTAAGACCAGCTTTGCCGCATCCTGCTTGACCGCCACTACTTTAGCACCCGTTGCTGTTGACCCGATATTAACCATCAGGACTTCATTCTTAGCCAGCTTGGCAACCTTGGCTTGTTTTCCATCTGCGGTTTTGACGCCTAATAACCGACGTAATAGGTAATAATTTACCTCAATTTCGATATAAATATCTGGAAGTCGACCTTTGAGCCCAAGGACAAAACCAACTAATCGATCGGCGCGGCAAAGGGTAGGGTCAATACGAGTACCGACTCCGATAAGACCTCCAGGAACTGCATATTTTAGCTCATTATTCTCGGAATTGAGTGTTACGATCCGACTGAAAATTGGTGTGCACTTGATAGCTCCTTTTTCGTCGCGAGTAACTATTCCAGGCCTTATTTCAATTTCATCTCCAAGCTTGATTACACCATGAAGGATACTTCCACCAGCGACACCACCTTTAAGTTCTTCAATCTCTGCTCCGGGTTTGTTAACGTCAAAGGATCTGATAACAATCATTTGAGGATCCATTGTGAAGTCTCTGGGCGGTACGGGTATAGTGCTAACAAGCGCTTCGTTTACAGCGTCGATGTTGAACTTCAGTTGGGCAGATATTGGAATGATAGGTGCTCCCCCAGCAACTGTGCCTCGGATAAATTTGCTTATTGAGCCACAATGTTCTTTTGCAGCTTCTTCTCGCATTAAATCAACTTTATTTTGTAAAATGATAATTTTATTTAATTTCATAATTTCAATTGCAGCTAGATGTTCTGATGTTTGTGGCTGAGGGCAAGTTTCGTTACCAGCAATGAGAAGAAGTGCAGCATCCATAACTGCAGCACCAGAAAGCATAGTACTCATAAGGATATCGTGGCCAGGACAATCGACAAAGCTAACCACAAATTAGCATATTAATAGCAGTGACCCGTTCGTAAGTAAACTAACGATACATGTCTAAGTAATCTATAAGTTCCCGAGCAACCTTCTCTTTCACAGGGCGGGTCTACTTCCTTGTCGCTCTTATAGCTCCTATAGCAACCTGGTCGTATGCATTCCGAGCTGTCGCATTTATAGATTTTTGCATTTGCATATCCAAGTTTAATAGTGATATTCCGTTCAAGCTCATTCTTGAATCGGACTGTTTGTACTCCTGATATTGCTTTAACCACAGTAGACTTTCCATGGGCCACATGTCCAATAGTTCCGATGTTAATTGTAGCTTGCCTCGCTATTATCTCAGGAGTGAGTGGCGTTAATGACTTGACATCTAAGTCTTTAGGCTCTGTTTGGGGTGGCAGAACCGGCCGTATTACAGCGGCTTTTTGTGTCGAGTTCTTTAACGAAGATTTCACAGGCTGCTCTTCAATATCTTCGTGAAAATCAGAGCCAGCTCCAGAGTCAGAATCAGATTCGGGCTCGTTCCCATATTTATCCATATCAGCCATGATTTGGCAGAGATTTGGGGAACAGATCTAGTGTGCAAAAATCTTGAGCGACGTCGAGAATAAGGTTGTCTGCTAACATATCAGCCTGAATAATTATTATTTGTGGGCCAAGTTTGTTGACGAGGCGGGGCGAGGTGAGTTAATAGTCACGTGTAAGCACTTTGAGTTAAATCTGCTCTCAGTAGGAAACAGCTTTCGCATAGTAGATTCTAAAATTTTCAGGCATGGCCTTCTCTTCTCTTCATAGGACTCACGTAACTAACCTTGGTTGGCATCAGTGTTTGCCAACTCAGCGAAAGTTCTTATCGATTTCAAGCATTTCGAAATTTCATCAGCTCGCAAAGCATCCAAAGATACCAGTGGGCAATCACTTATCCTTAATTAGACATAACGACAAACATTATTCAAAACCATGGACATCACATCATTATCATCAAAAACGTCAGAAATTTCATGTATCAACTCAGCTAACTCGGGACCATCACTTTGACACCCTCAAATTCGTCCAACGTTTGCGAGAAGAAGGTTTTACAGAAGCACAATCTGTGGCTATGATGAAAGTCCTTAGTGATGTAATTGAAGAAAGGTTGAACTTTTCTAGCTGAGATCAAAATTTTACTAATACTTAGAAGCATTCAAAACTTGACGCGTACGATGGTCTTACGCGAAGATCAAGCTAAAGCAACGTACACTCAAAAGGTAGATTTCGCCAAGTTACGGACTGAGCTACTGTCTGCTGATCTAACGGAAACGGCTACTACTCGAGCATCTCACGAACGTCTAACGAACGACCTAGCCAAATTAAATAGCAAACTGAAAGATGAAATAAGCAGAACGCAGGCTTCAGTTAGGCTGGATCTCAACCTTGAGAAAGGGCGAATACGAGAAGAAGCAAATGTACAGGAGCTCAAGATCAAAGAAACAGAGACAAAAATAGAGCAAGAAGTAGCAGGTTTGCGAGAGAAATTAGAGGGTGTTAAGTTTCAGACACTCCAGTGGCTTATGGGAGTGTGTACTGGTACCGATATTTTCTCGTTCAATCTCCTGTGAATTTGCTAATAAATCATCAAAGGTACCGCCGCCCTAATCCTTGCAGCATGGAGACTCCTGATGTAGAACTTTTGAACAAAAGCACAGTGACATCTTTTCAATTTGTCAGTTTTAACCCTTTGCAATGCTTATTAACATAAAAATACCCGCTCGTAGAAAGGTTATAAACGATAACCCAATTTACACCCTGTCTACCACGATCAAGTTATGAATCCTATTTTAATTTCCGTTAAAGATTAATAATTGAAGGAACTTCAAAGAATTTTCCAGACCATCATTGCGTTTGACAAAATTATTGTTGGATAGAACAATAAGCGTCTAAGCATGAATCAGATAAATTAAAGTCTCCACTTAACGAGGTCAGCGTTGAGTAGGTCACTCCGCAAATATCTTAAGATGGTTATCAATTTTTTTGCGAAAAATCAGGGCATTTCTACTATTACCATATTATTCTGTATCAATCTCCAGCTTAAGATGGCATAGTTATGACCGTACATTGACGAGGGGCTTAACATATTGTAGAAGTTCCACATAGGTAGGGGAAATAAAAGAGAAAACGACTGAAAGTGTAACTTTAGTGGCTAGAATGATTATGCAACATTTTTACTACATTATAGGTTACATATACGCAAACCGGAGGATGTGAGAACTTATCAAGTACACTTACAACATTGTTATAGCAAAGACATGCATCTACACGGCAAAAGAGAGTATATTCTCACTACATAAATGATTCGACCTAAGAAGGATTGATCCAAATGCTTCAAATGTATTGATCCGTGACCAATTCTGCCGATTCCATTTTAGTAGAAAAAATGAAAAATGGCGGAACGTTGCAAGCCCCATTTGAATGAAACACACAATGATGGGTGATATGCAACCGCATCAAGAATTATCAGGCCAATAATGAAGTTTTTTTCTTCTTCCTTCAACGGTTCTCAATAATCCAGAAATTTTCCATAGCCGTAGGGATTCCAATTTATAGCTGACACAGGCCAGCCGCCTTTTCATCAACGAGCCAAAGGCCATGTCTGAGCAAATTCTTTCGACTCTAAATTCCCGCTCGAAATAAACTTGATTCAGTCACTTATCAGGATGAATTCAGGTAAAGTAAAATTCTTTCTTCTCATATTCTAAGCATGTTGAACCAGATACTCAGAATGATTGTTATTGATTGATTCGTCTTGTTCGCCTCCTTTGGTGTCAGGCATAAGCCCTGTACCCATGCGGCGTAATACGGGTATCTCAAGACAAATATCTAACTACATGCAACAGTATCAAAGATATGGTTCACTGAATCCACCTTTTCTCAAATTAACCCGAAAGTCATCCTCACGTACACGTTTCGTCTCAAGAAAGAAAAAACAGCTAATTTAAAGAGTAATGGCAGGGTTTAATCGACCAGATAAGGCATTTTCGACCGCGAATGCGAGAGCCGTGGCGCTCCAGGCTGTAGCTTTAAGGCAGAATCATCAACGTGACTCTGTGATAAAAACAAGCACATATAAACATATTTGTATAGACTTTGAAACCACTTTTTTTACTTTTTAAATCCTGTGTTGGTCCACAACCATGTTGGATGTTATCCGGCTCTCAATGAGTGCCAGCCAAACAATTCACAGACTCGGCACAAGTCAATATTGTAATAGAACAGTCATACAATGAATAGCACTCACTGGTATCACCACCTAGGTAAATGAGGGCTTGTACCTCGACTTCAACCGTGTGTACCCGACCAAGGGAAAATCGAGAATAACCCTGATCTATTTTAATATGCTGAATTAGACTTGTGCTTCCTCTAGGACAAGGCAAAAGGGGCTGCCGGATTTGAACCAGTGATCTATCTGGCTCAAATTGGATAGGTGTTGCAGCTATCCAGATTCTACTTAGAGGACCATCCCGGGCTTTAGTTGGTGAGCCTGTAGCGTAACCAAAATCAAAGTGGGGAGTGGCACAGGCATTCACCCACTTGGCATTGTGCAGTAGACTCAATACGTTCATTAATCACTATTTAGACGACAAAATACTGGATCTTCTTCACACTGAATTATCTACTTCACCGGCTTCTTTCGTTACCTAAATATCTTTACTCTAATATAGCTAAGTTTGATAAATATTTAGCAGGTATGTGTATACATGGCAGATGGGATATTGATTTCTATCGATGTTTTGATTATGTGTTGGGGGACGAAGACGGCGTTTCTACCTGTGCGTGGTATCCCCTACGAGCCTGGAGTTTATCTGCAGAGCCAACAGAAACACGCATCACTTGGTCAAGGAGGAAAAGTCACCCACATGAGTTTCCGGAGGAGACGAACTATACATATATATATCAGTCTACCTTAAAGGCAAACTTGAGAGTTTTGAGTCGTTTTTTCATCTGCTTTGAGAGAACTCGGACCCTTTTTCTTAAAACGACCGATACTGCTGAGAAGTGTGTGCTGGCGTGTGATTATCCGTTTACTGAATTTGAGACTGGCCATCTCTCCAGCGATTGAGTCGGTGCTAAGGGACGATTCAAGAAACTTCGCAGTTATCCACCGATGATCCAAGCAATCACCGATGCTGTAGCGTTCCCCGACTTCCACAATCAACATGTTGTGAATAAGATCAATAGCCCAAATATCTATGGTATTCCAGTCTTCCGGGAGACCGAAGTCGCCATTAATGATATGCTCTCTATCGGGGAAAGGCAGGGAGCCAAATAGGCAAGTATAGAGCACGACGCCTAGCGACCAAATATCGACATAGTGGGTATATGATGGACTCTCGCCCGATTCAATTAGGACTTCTGGTGCATTGTAGATAGGAGTTCCACAAACAGTCGAGGCAAATGAGCGCTCGCCAATAATTTTAGCTAGTCCAAAATCTGCTAGTTTTATGGTAGGACCCTCATCGACGAGGAGAATATTTTCGGGTTTGATATCTCTATGGACAATGCCTCGTTCATGCTATCAACGTTAGCGCATGATTCACTGTAGCGATATGACCTCCAAAGTACCAGATACTTTACTCCTCCAAATAGCTGAATGAAGACTTTTCTCGTTTCACTTTCACTAAGCTTCTGTTTCTCCAAAAGCCAGCTAAACAGATCTCCTGCGGGAGCAAGCTCCATCACCATGTAAACGGTATCCGACTCATTGAAGACATCTATTACGGAAAGTATGTTGGTATGCTTCATACTCATCAAAACAGCTACTTCATGGTGCAATGCCTCGATCTTTAGGTTTCGTGTATAAAACTTTTTGGCAGCATAACATTGACCTGTTGAATTGTTAACGCACTGAAAAACTTCGGCAAAGTGACCATTTCCAAGCGTATCTTGTAAGGTGTATTGTTCGGAAAATGCATGATTATCTCGAGAATTGGGTTTTCGAAATATAAATCTAACGCTATCCGTAAACGTTATCTCGTTACCATTTTTCAACACTCTCGTCTTATTTCTTCCCACAAGAATTCCATCTACTAAAGTTCCGTTACTGGAAAGATCTTCTAATACCACAGTTGTGGTGTCTTTATTATTCTCCGTAAAAATAATGGCATGTCTATTCGAAACTTTGAGGTCATCGATTATGAGATCTAAAAATCGCTTAATACGAATTTGATTAAAAGCAAGCATAGATATTACCGCATTCCGAATGACGGCCGATCAAATATCTCCCAGAGATGACGCCATTAACGTTGATTTTCTCCGAGTAGTTTTCTTCTAATCCCGAACATTTGTTCTCGCTTTCAATGCCTCCAACTCTGCAGATCGCGCTCTCCCATGAATGTCGTACATCGGGTTTTCTTAAAACCAAAGGTTCCGTCTTTTGATCTAATGGGAACAGATAACCCCAAATGCTCTCATCGTTATTGTCGTTTATGATGGAAAGCTCAGTATTACTGTCTTGTGTAAATTCTTGAGTGTCCTCTAGAGGAGATGAGCAGGTGTATTCTTTCGATTCCGTTTGCCCTTCCTGTGTTTTACGATTTGAGTTTTTTGCGTGTCCCTCAATTGTAGCTGAAGATCGGTCCGATAAATTGTCAGCTGGTATTGATTCTTCACGAGTTGCTCGAGGGGTTTGATATGCCGAAAACGATGATTTTGAATGCTGAGATGGATCTTGAAAGACACGAAGTTTCTTAAACGATTGATTTTCTTCACTTTCTTCTCAACCCTATGTTCAATAAATTAGCAAGCAGTTATATGTATCCGATAAATGTATCGAGTTATCATACTCGGCTTCTCTTGGTCTCGGACCTCTGAAACATATCTTCTGTAACAAGAGGGCAAGAAAAATTGAGCCAGCAACTCGGCAGTTGGATTCTACATCATCGAACATACAGCAGAATTGTTCTACAAACAAAATTGAAAATTATATTTGTAGACGGTTGGTTCTCAAAAATAAATACAGTTATATAATTAAATAAGTTGGTAATGTGAATTACGCGATCGTAAGACTTTGCCATGATTAACCTTCGCCAGGTAGATCATCCCAAATCAAAACTCAATTTGGGAATATCAATCTAACGGTGAGTATATGTAGCTTGCAAAATGACACCAGGCTAGATGTAGAAGTGCTACAATTTCCCCAGCCTTCTCAGTAGCCGTTGATGCTGTTATACTCTATCACTGTAAACTTAAACCTAACTGGTGAGATCTCACAGTAATCGTATGGGCAGTAGGTTTCGATATTCTAAGGAATGGAAACGGATTATACACTCATCTAATAATTTCACCGCATCCCGCACACTATTTCAACCCACTCGCAGAAATGAAGTCAACACTCTCTCTTGGTCTACGAGCTTTCTCATCTTCTTTTCTCTTAAGAATAATTTGCTGCGACTTTTTCAGCTCTTCTTTGTAAGCGTGTAAAGGGAAGCCGGTCGGATCCCACTGAGACTTGGGCAACGTTGTGGAATATTGCTCAACTTGGTCTATCCCAGCGAAATCCATAAGTTTCTGCATAAGACCGGGATTCTTCAGAGCAGCAGATCTAGCTAGTTTTTGATTAAAGTGAACTCCACGCCGCTTGAGATCTAAAAAATGATGAAACTTTGCATTGGTGTTTCCTTTTGGTGAACCTGGGGGTGACGAAGGGATTTCATAGTTTGGCAGTGTTGGTAATGTTAAGTTTCGTAACAACGCTCTGTTTTTAGAGTACGGCGATAAAGACCCAAAGCTTAAATCCTCTTCCAGTCTAGATTCTATGTTTGCCTTCGTGGCCAGAGAAGGACCGAGCAGAGGAGCAGGTGGCTGGAAAGTCTCGAAGGTAGGGGGTTGAGTTTCAATTCGGTCTACTGCGCAGTAAACATTGGCGAAATCAAAGCGTGCAGTTTTCACCAACCAGTTTTTCGGAGGTCATTATCGTCCGGTATTGATAGGCGAGTCTGTTCCTAGGAATGACGGCATCAGTACAGCATTTTCGCATCGTAAACCCAGTTTTATGTTTGCCTTTGAGATTATGTCTTTCTGATCTTCATCATCCTCGCTACTTGAATAGCTTACCAGCCCCGACATTTCGAATTATCGCCGGTTTTGTCGTGGGTGAGGTAGGAGGTATTGGTGGGTTGATTTCTAAGGAGAGATTGTGACAAAGTTCCTTGTGGTAATTACTAGATTAAACTATCTGTAATATTTCTTGGAATATATATTTAATTAGGCTCTATTATTCCGTGCAAATATGTCCCTCGTGGCGCAATTGGCTAGCGCGTTCGACTGTTATGTCATGACATCGAGAGGTTGGTGGTTCGAGCCCACCCGAGGGAGGAATAACCCTATCACTTTAAGTTTGACTGAAGTGACACTATGGATGACTAGCGCCCATCTAAGGGAAGAATGATTTTTTGAATTTAATATCAATTAACCCGATTTGGCGCCTTAGTGGCCCACGCAGGTGTCTATCAATCATTCTTATTTACATAGGAAACCTTTCGGTAAAAACCCCCCAAAACTGCCATCTAACATCTTCATGGTTTTCAGTTTACCTTCAGTTAGATAATAGTATCCATTTATCTTTAATAATAGAGCTAAACTTAAGAACTTAAAATCCTCGACCTGCGGTATATTTAACCAGCCCCCTGACTATTTTATCTTAAAAATATATCTCCCTTTATAAGGTTTTACTTGATTGTTTGAAAGAAATTTAATAATA
>JAATOF010007392.1:0-33306 GCA_013170925.1 Podosphaera leucotricha
AGTGGAAGGCCATATCTTCGAAGCGTGTGAACTGCGACATGTTGATCGCGATCGAGGTTATGGCGACGAGGTCTGGTCGATAGAGAGAGGATTCATTTGGACTTTGTAAAAATCCGACCTATCAAGGAATAGAGTAAAATCGAGATATATTTGAAGATGGATGAGTGATGGAGGAACAGGACTCAATATTTGTCCATGAGATACTATACGTTTGCCAGGCGATAATATACAAGGAAGAGGCCTGTAATATCTACATTATACTTTCAACAATCTTTAAGGCTGCGACACAGTAGTAGGAAGTCAGTCAGGCAAGCAAGATATCGCGTGGCGGTCTCTCTAACGGTTTTAGTTTATAGATATGAATTGAATTTCTTTACATGTATGTGGCTAAATATAAATACGATGACTTATCGTACTACAGGTAAATTATGTATAACCGAGCCCTGTTACCAACATTGTCAGTAATTATCGAAGTCGTAAATATGATCGTTAATTAGGGATTTGGCGGCGCGCGGGCATCGTGACTTAGATTAGTCATACGTGTCAGTATGTCAAAGAACCACCTTCATCTGCACAATCTGCACACCAGCCAAGAACTTCACATTATAGATTTAGATAAGAGCAACACACTGCTTGCCTAAATGTCCTCTTTATACAATCTTGAACCACAACCAACCGCCTCATGTATTATTCATACCACAGCAGGTGATATTTCACTCGAGCTATGGGCATCACAGCTTCCTCTGACATGTCGAAATTTTCTACAACATTCCCTCGATGGCTACTATGATAATACTATATTTCATCGTTTGGTACCCAATTTTATCCTTCAGGGAGGTGACCCCACTGGAACGGGAAATGGTGGGGAATCCATCTACGATGGCGGTGCTTTCTCAGAATCTCGTGAAGAAGGTGGCATATGGCCAATGGAAAACCGGCAAGGAAAAAATGCTGGTCCTAAGGGTGTAGGATTCAAAGATGAATTTCACAGTCGAATTAAGTTTAACAGGAGAGGATTGCTCGGTATGGCTAATGAAGGACCTGACTCCAATGGAAGTCAGTTCTTCTTCACACTTGACAGCACACCAGAGTTACAAGGTAAAAACACGATGTTTGGTCGTGTAGAAGGTGAAACAATATACAATCTTGTACGTATGGGCGAAGCAGAAGTAGGGGATGGCGAGAGACCTTTATATCCTGTAAAAATTACCCATGTAGAGATCTTGGTAAATCCATTCAAGGATATGATTCGCCGAGAAAGGATTGCGCCTGTGTCTATTCAGCCGAAATCTCTCGAGAGAAAGAAAAAACGCAAAGCTGGAAAACAGCTGCTTAGTTTTGAGGACGAAGTAGATACATTTGAAAAACAACCCGCTGTCAAAAAAGCCAAATATGATACAAGAATCGTCACAGAAATAGATATCGAACAGGAACAACCAACACGAGAAGAGAACCAGACCAAAAACGAAGACCATAATCAGGCAGAAGAGAAAAAGAAGGGAAATCCCCAGGCTCCGACGATCGAGAGATCTCTGGAGTCGCTTCCTCCTGCACGAAAGTTGCCGGAAGTCATAGTCGACATCGAAAAATCCGATGCGCATTCACCTGAACCTGTACAGAAAGTCACATCCCTCCTTGAGCGCACCAATGCTCAGATAGCCGAGCTGAAAGCCTCAATGAAGCGCAATCACCAGGTCACTCCCGCTCAAGAAAAGAAGAAATCCATCCTGGAGTCGATGATCCCGAGTACCTCCACGCGAGGTCGCAAGCGAAATCCTGAGGGAAGTGCCCCACCTGATCAAAACGCACTCGATCTACTAAAAGCTTTTAAAATAAAGCTGGAGCGTGCGCCGCTGTCGAGCGAGTCAACGCATTTGAATTCGATCTCAGTCGACCGTGAAGTCCAAACGACTCCAGTCGCGTTGGAATCAGCAATAACATCTCAGGAAGAAGAACAAGAAGCTATTTTGTGTGACCTTCATTTCATCGCTCAATGCCAGTCCTGCTCGAAATGGGATGCTTTACCTCTCGAAGGCACGACAAATGAACCAGACGACGACTTGAATGACTTGAGCTGGATGTCGCACACGCTGAGTTTCAAGGAGGATAAACTTGGAAAAGATCTCAGTTATCGGAAGAAGGCCGAGGAAGAGCTTGTAGTTATAGATCCGCGAGAAAAAGCACGCTCACTCAAAGAGGAAGTAAGAGCGCGGCGAGAAGTAAAGTCAAGCACTAGAGATAGAGAGTGGAATAAGGCTCGAAGTGATAGAGTTGCTAGAAGTACCACTGCTGGTGGCAGGGGACTCAAATAGAAGTCAAACTAAGAAACTTTCATATCGATATGGGTATAAACAAACATCCCCGGTCTAGCATATTTTTATCTGAGTTTGTGTCAAAGTGCAACATCACCCGACCTAATTACATGAGGCGCTTCCGAGTCTAAAAATTGTACGGTAGCGGAAAAGTCTGGCTCGTAGGAGAGCGAAGATTAGCAAGACACAAATTTTTCAATTTGAACTTCTATCCTTGAACTATATTTATACATAAGGCCTCACTATGACTTGTTCTAGTAACCAGATCCAGTGGAATCCAAACGTCGAATCTTTACTGTAAGACAGTAAATAGTGTAGGTAACTTGGGACGTGCTTGCTAGGCCAATCAGGCCCCCCTTAGTTTCCGTTTTCGATGACCAGGCGTATGTTGGCTATTCAGGACCTTCGAGATCTGAATTTATCCTCCCCATATCTATCTTTGTCTGATAATCCAGTAGGGCTCGCGCGGGGCAATTAGATTCGAGCTCCTCTGGAAAACTATTTGGATGCGTCATAGGAAAGACCTCGGCGGACAGTAATTTGGTTATCTGAGATTTTTCAATCTGGGTACACCTATCGCGATCTTTGAGGCACCGTGATGCTTTTGTGAAGGAACCCTTAGAAATACCGCTGATTTAGTAATCAGCCAAGTCAAGCCGAGTATGGATCCAGCTTGAAGGCGAGGGTAAAAACTTTCCCGCACAATATCGTGCCATTCTTCTTCTCGAACTTGCCATACTCCTTTGGTACCGGGGGCGGTGTAAACGAAACGGGAAAGACCCGAATTGTACTCCTTGACTAAATAACTCGGCTAGAGGCGTCTACTGAGGAAGTAGTGGCTGATCTGACACGACGGGAACAACTCGTGATAACTTGGGGTTGTGTAATGGGATCACCGAGAAAGACGTCGTGATTCACGTATCCTCACCACAGATCTTTATTCTTCCGGATGGACTGACGACGGAGACCTCTCTTAATATATTTACACACCGGTCCAGGTTCGTCAACATACACACCAATTGTAATGATCGTAGTTTGATTCTCCCTCTATGCCGCTTGCTCTTATCTTGACACTCCCATCCGCATGTCAGCTCTATCACCCGACATCTTGCCCCTTGACCTCAATCTCACCAAAAAACTCTCGCGCCTGCAACTACAACGCTGCCACATATACTGCAATGGTTTTCGTGATCACCGCCTAAATAAATACAGCTCGCCATAGACAGAGATGGTTCTAAATAATTGTATTGTTGAAATTCTGCTTGGGGGTCTATGAAAATAAAAGTGCGCAAAACTCTAGGTAGCCGAGCATTAGCCTTTGAAAGCAGTTTCCATCAAGAGTCTTTTCGTTCGAGGATGGTGAGATCCAGCATCTATGAGGCAAGGCACTGGGTCGGGATGAAACGTTCAAGGATTTAGACTACACACAATAATAGTATGGATTTGTTTTCTATATTTTAATCCAAGTCTGGGCTTGAAGGTGTCTAGATTAGGGTACGAGATGGATATGTGGATTCCTAACTGTGAGCTGTAACAAAGTAAATAAATAGATATTGTAGTCTATCCCAATCACTACGCGAATACCTACCACTGCGTCGCGGATATTACCTGTGTCTTGAATTAAGAGAGGATTGAGAAGATTGTAGGGACGCAATTAAGTCGCCTAAATAAAGTTTATATTCAGTTAACTAAGAAAATCTTTAAACATTAAGCCGCGTACTACTTATACGCATCCCAGGGAGACTTTAGATGGTTCTAGTAGATGTATTTGCTCTATTTGCATGAAGTTTTAATAGATTCCATGGGATTTCCTCATCTTTTCAGAACTTTCTAGGGAGCCAGTGGTCAAAAGCTTTTTGATGCGTCTAAATCCGCCCAGGATAATCATCTGTTTGATGTTGTCTTTTTTGTGGTAAAAATATTATGAGTCTATCTCGAAATAGTCCAATAATCTCATGTCAATGTAACAATTACTATGCTGTGTGATAGAGATCTGTAATCCAAGGGACGGCTTTCTTACCTGAAATTAGAAATCTGAGAGGCTGATGTCTGGAATTAACGTGATAGAATGCTAAGCGTGGCACTTGTTAGATATGTCTTGAGTCTTTAGCTTTAGATAAAGCGTGCTTGCTGGGTTTGTTGCGGGTGGGTAATAGAGTAATTAACATGACCACAGGGTGGGATTTAGAACAACTTAAACCTTTTGACTGTTATTCATCAACTCTGTACCGTTACGTACTACTCCAACTAGTGCACCAGTTTGAACGACTTCTCCTCCGCCGCCGCTTAATCGATACTCTACTTCTGCCAATCCCTCTATCCATGTAATCATTACTGGGGCCGGCACGCTGAGCTTAATAAGCTCTTCACTCAGAGCAGTGATGATATCAGCTAGCGCTAATCCTTGCATTGATTTCAATATATTGATGGTCTTGAGACATGATATCACGTCTGGGGTATTGAGAAGAGTGTTGAGAATTTTTTTAATATCTGCAGGTTGAGGAGAGGCAATGCATTCATAAATAGTTGTTTCGGTGATTATTTCTCGCTCTATATCTTCATCGGCTACTTTGGGCGTGCCTTTGAGATGTAGTGGTGTGCCTGATTTATATTTAAGACAGAAGTAAATTAAAAATGAGAAGTGACTTACTGCTTGCATGACAGGCTTGGAGAACATTTAAAGCTCTTCTCATATCCCCTTTACTTAATTTGACGAGTGCATCAATAGATTCCGGGGTAATGTTGATATGCTCTTCTAAAATCACTTTGTTCACTAGAACACGAATGTCTGCTTCTTTCAATGGACTAAATCTAAATCGTGTGCAACGACTTAGTAGTGCCGGACTCAATTTGTGAGCATAATTAGCGATTACACAAAATCTTGTATTAGCCGTATATTTCTCCATAATCCGGCGCAATGCCATTTGCGCAGTAGCAGTCATCGCATCGGCTTCATCCAAAATAATAAGCTTATACGATGCGATTGAGCTGCCACTACCAGGCTTTGTGTTCGTACTGAATATTTGTTTTGTACTGGCGAAAGTTTTGATCTGTTCACGTACCACTTCGATACCGCGGTCGTCCGAAGCGTTTAATTCGAGAACCATTTGACGTACGTTCTTAGCGCCGTAGATGCGTCGAGATAAGGCGAGAATAGTTGATGTTTTCCCTGTTCCAGGAGGCCCATAAAGTAGGAGATGAGGGAGTCTCTTGAAGCAGGTGAGTCTCATCCTGCCATGAGGCAAGGGAGAGAATCATACATTGGTATCAACGAATCTATTAATCGTAGCCAAAATGTCTTGGTGACCGGAAACATCTTCCAGAGTATCTGGTCGATACTTTTCAACCCTGATATCGTGAGTGGACGTTTTTCAGTGTAGCCTTGTGATACCTACCATGGTAAAGTGTCTTCAGCCTCGATCGGTAGGTTTGCGGCTTTACTCTTACCCTTGAGCTTGTTGTCTGAGTTGAAAATTACGGAATTATTTATTTCTGGCTCGTCAACATCCATATAATCAGACATTGTCAAGCTACAAAATTCAGCCGTTTGAGAGTCTGATATAACGGGTAGTTACGCGATTGGACGCGATTTGTTGCACATGGGCGAGCGCGAATACGCGATTGTTGAGCTTTATTTATTATTTAGGGTCAAAATTCATGTTTTGCGACGACATCAAGACAACGTTCCTCGTTCACCGACGGTATCTGCGAATGCCCCATCTATCCAGATTACGATGACAAGAAACTATTAACAGAAGAATATTACGAATTTAGATTTTTACAATGACACTTGAAGTGATTAGTATAATGAAGTACATAAAATTTGATAAGGTTGAGGTCAACTGTGATAAAAAAGCTTAACTTGTGTGGTTCGTTCTTTTCACATAATTTGTCTGATTACTTCAGGGAGCCGCCAAAGTAATTAATCATTTATGATATGAAATATGGTAATTAATTACATTATTGGCGGGAATACATCCCATTTAGTGAAGGATAAACATTCGATAATTACTACGTAAGTGTATAATGGTTGTGTAAGAACATCCAGTGATTCTTGCCTTTTTTTATTGTTACAATTCTTCATGGGGTCATATGTTGCAAAAGTATTCATTCCCACAAAAGAATGAATGTCAATAATCTTGGTGTAAAATAACAAAGCTATATATATGTATGTCCAAACAGTGGCCAAAATCCAGGTCACAGAACTATAAAATCTCAGGCTCTCGTTGGCGTAAGAAGATTTTTCATAATACAATTTCGATGATATTGATGAGTCTTCTTCAAGTTCTCGATCATAGAGCCATTTCAAGTTGAACTTGTCGAGATTAGCACCGAAAAACCTTACCGGTACTGACATTACACCGGCTCCACCAACTCTGTGATAGCATCAGACATACAAGTAAAGCTGGCCAATATATAGAGTATAGCCACCAGGCCGGCCAGGGGTCCCAGACACACCAGGTGCCCTCTCTCCCCGCAACTAAAAGTTCAACAAACGCTTCCCATTTTGTCAACATCGTAAACATGTCGGCCCTACCACTCACCCATTCTAGTATTGGCAAAAATACATCAGTCACCAGATCTTGCCCGACCCAGTAGTACGTCCGATCACCCTTGGGTCGTACTATATTATGTGAGGCCAAGCTATCACCGTTTAACAAGCTCAAATACGCATCTGCCATCTCTAAGCTATTTTCTTGAAACAAGACCACGGCGGTGTGTGCTCGTGGATTACATTCGATTGGGTAAAGTCGAGTCAGTATGTTTTCCACATCATCTTTGATGCCCCCCTGTTCATCTCCCAGTAAGAAGTCGATACTCAGATGCCCTGTCATAAGTCGCCCGATCCGGCTAGCGAAGAGTTGTGTGTATTTTTGCAGCGCACAACTAATGGGCGAGGATGGTGACAGGGCTTTGTAGTGCATAAGCAGATCTTTAGATGGGCAGGCAGTAAAAGCCACGACTTTTCCTTGGATCACAATAGAGTGCGTCGTGTATTCATCACCAGCTATAAATTGCTGGAGGACGAACGTACGCGTTGCTGAGGGTCTGAGGTAGCTTACATGAGAAAAAGTTTCTTGAATTGTGGATTTAGGGAGAAGGGTCATGTTTGATCGTACACTGTCGTCCACGAAGATACTTTTCATCAGGTAGTGTCGTGAACTGTTCGTCTCGCTTGTCCAATTTATGTCGTTAGTATTTGGCCGATCGTTATTATTAACTGTCGGTACATGTTTCTCGTCGTATAACTTTAGGATGTCAAGAGAACTGTTATCAACCTCTTCCCATGGAATATTTTTGATATTCGGGTAAAGAATATTCATGGCCTGACTAATACTTGTCACTGGATTTGTTTCAGGAACGTTCAATCCCAAGTTTCGTGCCTGCTCAATAAATAAATCTTTTTCATGTAATCTTCTCGTGAGGTCAACTCCATACTGAAATACTCGACACTTAGTTTCCCTTTCTACATATTCAGCGGCTTCTGCATCTTCAATTGCGCTCGCGACTCCTGAGCATGAAACCCAGAGATCGATCGACTCCCGTCGCACTAGATCAATGATAGCAGCTATGTAATTTTCCTTTGCCCCTGGCTCTGGACCGGGATGTGGCAACCGCCGATACTTTTTTAATGCACAGGAGAACCGCCCATTTACTGGAATTTGCCATGGTTCTGTGTCCGCTCCAATTACTATGTGGCCACGTAGGTAGAAAGCCCGAGCGATATGGAGTCCTTTTGCCATACCAACTCCCGTCACTAGAATAGTGCGTTGTGGCTTTGCATCTTGACGAGAAAGGTTTGATGATATGGGTATATTGATGCCCAAATGGTATGCGAGGGAGTTTATGCGGGTCAACACGACACTGATTAAAGTGAAAAGCGTACTCAGAGGGAAGAATAAGAGAGCGAGGACCACAATTGAAAGAGACTGAAGCACATGATGATGCACTGGAGAAGATGCATTGAGTGGTAATGTCATGATCTTTCGTCGATGGAATTGTCGATTGTTTGGCAACACTCAAAGCATAGAGCACAGCATAATATACCAGAAAGTACTAGTTGCCGGGTGAAGTATCGGGAATATTTTAGATATGTAGTCAAGATTGTCATTGGATTCCTGGATTTCCCTTCCCTCTGCTACATGTACTCCTCTTCTAGCATGCACTATAAGTGAACATGTAGACGTCATTGACTTCACTCTATATTCGCGTAGTTCCGGTCTCGCATTTTCTATAGTTAATACAAGTTCAAACCAGCGGGGTATTATTCTCCACTGATTATTATCTCTAAGGCTGTGAGTAGCACAGAAATCAGAGCAATTTTTTATGTAATATAAGTGGACCTTATAAAAATCACTAATACTTATGCAGGAAGATATCCTATCGTTTCATATCTCGTAGCTCGTCCGCCACCACAAGTCCGGGTACTTGTGCAATAATGAGCTGGGTCTCGAGCGTTGCCGTTTACCTACAGTGGAGAGCAGTCTCAACGTGAGCTAAAAGTACATGTGCTGATATGATTAAAAAATCTTGACAAACACCCAAGTCTACTCTATAATTCTAAGGCCTCGTCGTGTACCGTTGGTGTAGCATCTCAATTTAGCTTCGCTTAGTTTCGCGTAAACAGGTGATGGCCGAATACTAAGACCTAGTCATGTGACATCTTATAAGAGGACTAAACGCATAAGCTTTTTTTCGGTCCGGGGAGCGGAAAATTTGTATACTCTCGGCTTTCGGGCAGGCACTATCGTCGACTGTAGTTACAACAACGCCGATATCAGTAATTTCTACTTATTCGGAGAAAGTGAGCGATTGAGACGTTCCACTTATCGCTACCTAAGTCGATTTAGCTTAGTATTAAGATAGCATACACATGTATAGGAAGGATGATTTCCATTCAACCAAAAATCAATATAGATACCCAATGCGAAGCTTTGATTTAAGAAAACTATGTTGTATTGATACAACCATTTTGGCAATAATGCAATTTGAAAAAAAAAGTCAAGTTTATTGAGATTGAGCAGTATCTCTACACCATCTGACTTTTCTTACATTACTGATATGTAATCAGCTTCATAAATATTTATCGAGATCTCATAAAGGATGTCAACTTTATGTTTTATCCACATCTTTTTCCCCTCTCTGGGGAACGATTACGGGCTGTCAGCAGCCTAGTTTTATGTGGCACACTTCTATTTCTCTAGTGCCAAATATCTTTTAAAAGTAGGTTATAAGGATGACTATTATCTGGGAAGGAGGATGTGTATGGGACAAGATGAAGTGAGCATTAGAAATCGCGGTGAACAGGAAATCAATTTATTACAGATAAATTACCTCACTATCTGATATAGATACATCGTTAAATACAACTGTTAATGAACACTCTAGAGTGGTTTTATTCCATCTACACGTACTTATGCACTAATGGATTTATGCATGTTATGAAAGTCCAGCTTTAAGCTCCAAGCCAGTACATCACGGTGCACAGACGTTTATCCCGCATTGGATAGCAAAACCATAACAGAACGACAGTAACGTGGGAAAAAGGAAACAACAGAAGGCTAGAGAATTCTGTTAAATTAATCTCGCAGAATGAGAATCTGATGTTGCTCAATGACATGCTGATATGAGAGAAATAATTGTCTACTTCTACCTCCTCAAGAGGCATTTTCTTTCATTCCAGATCTTTCAAACAAGACGCAACTAACTCGAAGCGTTTTCTTTGCCGCCATCATCAACTTAAAGAAATAGGAGAATCCAGACTATAAGATTCCCAGTAATAAATAGTTCGCAAATTGGTGGAGACAACATAATCTTCATACATGTACCATCAGGAGTAAACCAATAGCAATAAAACGCGTTATAGCTCACTCAGAAAAATATAGGAGTATGATTTAATGGTTACAAGAAGATATTGGAAGAGCTTGATATTCAGAAAAATATCTTGAATTTCGATGAGATAAGCGCTCGTATTGGGTGCCAATTTATGCAGAAATTACTCGTCTGAGATGAAATAAAAGAAATTTAATTTCTTTCCACAGATTACCCTAGGTCCATAGTCATATTCGAAACCATTAATGCAACTGGGCCCAAGCTAATAGGTGCATTTGTTTACATCCAAGGAAATCAACTTTCCTACGATAGTTTTTCAGATACTATATTGCTAGGTACTCGTCTAGAGACCTCTGAAAAAGAGTTTACAAACGACGACATGGCTGTGAAGTTTCTACAACACTATCAATATACGCACGAATATGCCATGGAAACTGAATCTGATAGACAATCATGGAAACTACGAAACTGCAAATTTTATTCGCTTAGCCACATCTTACTCAAGTAACTCCTCGACCTTGGCATATTTCAAACTTGGAAGCACTAACATCCATCATGTTGTGACTCAAAATATTCTTTGGCAAAGCTAGATATTAAATATGGACTACGAGCTTTCATACTAGACATTCATCATCTACAGTCAGCCTTTAAGAAATATGACATATGACATATGGTCTGTAGGTGTGAAACTATGTCTCTCAGCTTAAAATATTTAAAGCCCCGTACGGGCAAATCAAAGCAAATTCAAGAAGCCACACAATGGGGGCGACAAGGCTGTACCTAAAGAGAGGCAGATGAAATATTGGCCAGAAATCTTAAGAAATAAAAGATGGAAGAGAAAGAGTCGTAGTGAAAAAAAACTATAAAATGTACTTCGCAGAGAAAACTAGAAAAAATACAAAAGGGGAGGGAGCCTTCTTCCACGTAAGAGAGGAAGACTCAGGAATTTGTAGCCCTAGAGCCTATCCTTTCAGAGCTTGAAGCCCCTTTTTCTGACCTTGAAGATTTTTACCTGGAGAAGAGGGAGAAGATGGAAAAGGAAAATAGGCCTGGCCATGATATAAAATTTACACTAGGTGACCCATCAGATGGAGAGAAGAAAGGCACTATATTTTGTTATCCAAGGACAATCAGGACATGTAGATGACGATGCAAACACATGTATGTCCGACACATCTTAAGTATCTGAATTAGTCAGCAGGAAAGAAAGAGTCAGCAGGGAGATCTCAGAGAGCGTCGTGGACTGCGAGATCAAGAGAACAATTGACTTCATAGGTTTCGTTAACTTTTAGGAATCTTCGGCGAGGTTGTAGAAGGTCATTGTCGAGGCTGGTTGGGGGAAGTGCGAAGAGGATAGGAGTTGCGTCTTCGGCCAACGAGGGCTTTGCAATGTCTGTTGTGATAGACGACTTTTTCTTCACTCCTATTGAATATGAAACTTACCCAAGGAAAACCATTCAAAAAACTTTTGGGTATCCAGATGTACCACCATCATTATGGTACATGTAGCTTCCCTCAGTGAGGTCAGGTCTGCTGGAGATGAACCAGCGATCTTGTTCAGGCTACCCAGACCTTTGAGACCAACCCACAGTGTATCACTACACCATCCGACCCTATTTTATTCTTAATTGAGTAAAGCGTTGGCCAACGACGGGCAGGACGGGCATAATTCTCAAATTCTCAGATTTAAACCGGGAAGTCACATGCATTGATTTTAGATTAGGTAAGCTGTTGATTTTATAGAAGAACGCCCTTGAATTATTACAATAAATCCATATTGGACGATCTTATGTAAAATAGTCAAGCTAATGGGGCTAATGAACTTTGGCCGACATAGAGTAAAATTGGGGACACCATGCTTCGAGGTGCTGTGGAAATCTGCTGAGAAAGAACTCCATTTACAAGCAAAGATGAGTCTTATTGGTCTAGAGTAGAAACGTGTCTTAATGAGCGTGCGATATTACAGGCAAACTACACTTATTGCTTTCGGCTGACAATTAGTGTTTTCAAGGGCAAAATATCTGCAGGGATTACGATATGGTTAGAGCGCGGGCCGTCGGGCTTATAGCATAGCATCAACGGACATTTGCCGGGGGGAAGGAGCAAAGACAAGTACCGATTGCATGCACATATACATCCCGATTGCTTGGCAGTCAACGCGAATTCACATCACTCGAGAAAGTCCTTATCGCCTCTTCTGATCTCATTGATCCGTCTTTTATCCCCGTACAAATTGATCTAATATGGGACGGACGGCTCTATCAGTCAGTAGATACTGAGACAAAGTGTTAATAAATTTGATTGGGGCTGAGTCTTTACTGAATAGTTCATCGACATGTACATTTTTTTTGTCTCTTGGGACTTATGTGCTTCTTCAGAATTTGTATTGTCCCTCTCCCACGTTACTACGTGTGTAGTAGTACTAGGGGTTGAAATTCCGGCCAGGTCGTGCTGGCTTGCTGGCTCCAATGTAACGCTTAGTTAATTGCCTTGACAACCAAACGCGCTCGCATCTCAACCTCAGGATTTTTTTTTAAATTACGTTATCTCAATGACGTTCAACGCTTTCAAGTGCACAATAGCGCTTCGAACTATCACAAATTATGCTACATGTAGCTGCCATGACCTTGGAATGCTCATTTTGTAAATTATATTTCCATGTATTTCCATTGATGCCAAGTCGGATGGCTATCAAGCTTGGCAGCCCTGGCTTCGCGCCTCCTGAGCGCTCCTGGACTCCAGAATGCCTCTCAGCCTGTGTCCGCATGATCAGAGATGATCATTTATTAATCACATATATCAAAATGATTTACAAATGTAGCCCGACTCTGATGAGCATGATAGTCTCTAAATCTTGCTTTGATGCTTGTGGTCGTAGGACCGTCGCTTAATATTTTTTTGTCGTCATGTGATTTCTGACCTCCGCCCCCCAAGATGAATTGCATCATGCATTCCGGGTCGCTATGCCAGCTTAAAAGAGTGGAGTTTGACCGGCACTGAGTGAGTCAACTTTTGTGCTCAGCTAGCGTCTCATCAAACTGTAGAGATTTACATGTTTTACATGTGAGCAGAAAGCCCTATATGTACCTTTCTATTCTATAAAAGGCCTTCTCAGGAACATATCTTCTGCAAGTACATGTGCTATCTCTTTTTTGCAAATATACAACGGAAGTATGTGATTGCAGAATGTATGTATATGCATATGTATAAAATGTCCATTATATGTGATTCTTAACATCGTGGACTAGTTTGGCAGCAAGATTCTTTTTTCTTCAAGCATTGATCCTAGTCCAGAAAAGCACCGAATTGACCGGACTATACTATATAGCACATAGCCTTGGCCCACACATGTATGCAGCTGAGTGGTCCTGACTTGGATACCAAAGCAATTCTCTTGTTTTGCCTTGTGGGTCGTGTGGGTCGTGTGGTGTAGTGGTACATCTTCCAAGTCATGTTCTTATGTACATGTACATATATATTAGAGCCTAGGACTTTGAACAAATAAGAGTGACAGGGATTTGGCTCACATGACACACTTTCTCGCGGTGGTCGCGTATCATTAGGATAATGAAGAGGCGTTGCCGCTGTCGAGAGACGCAAATACCAGCAAAGGCGAAAATTAAATACGGTGCTTAAGAATTAAACTTCATTCTGTAGAATCGTTGCATCTTTACATGAAATCAATATTAATTAGGTATTTACTAAGCGACGTATGTACATGTCATAATAAGAACATTTTGTTAAATAACTTTATTCAACCGCACTACCGCAGCCCATGACATCTGGTTACTGCCACAGCATCCTAAAAAAAAGATTAGAACAGCCCTGAATATCTGAAAATATCTGAAAATGGTACTTACTGGCACACCTGAGGGCTCCCAACCATCTATCAATTCAGTTCTATAATCGAGTCTTGGGTTACCTTTGATGTCCCCATTTAAAACTTCTGTCGTTCCATATTGAGTGGCAGCACTTTTTTTAAAACGCGCAAAATCGACAGCATCACAGTCTTTTTCCAGTGCTGCGAGTTTTTCTTCGATGCTACTTTGCACGTACTCTAGATAGGGTGGATTACCTGGCACAATCATGTTATCTCCTATCAACATAGTACCCTCCTGCACAAGGCCCAGTGACTCGCAGAGTTTTAAGTCCGTGATGTAGGCCGGTTTATAATGATCCAAGAATATTATATCAGCTTTTGTCACTTTTCCTTGTTCATACAGCGTCCGGATTCCCTGATCACTCGGTCCAACAACCACGTCGACGAAATCTCCTAAACCTGCCAGCTCCACGAGAATCTCAATATTACGCGCGAACTTTGCACTTCGTTCAAGAGAGTAATATTTTTTCCCATTAGATCTTCGTTGGGCGTCTGCAAATAATATTGTGGAATATCCACAGTATCCACCCAGCTCTAACATAATATCCGGTTTGTGCTCTTCGACCAGCTTACGGATAATACTGCCTTTACTGGCGCCCACATTCATTAGGTATTTTTTCGTGCGAGCGAATGTGTCAATGGCCGAAAGAACACCAGCAGGTGTGTGCTCAAGGTTTGGATACGATTTCACGAAGAGTACGAGCTCCTCTTCTCGTCCATCATCGAACTAGTCATCGTATGAGACAAATTTTCAAACTGATTGGATTACTTACGAATACTTCACCCTGTGGCTGGTAGATTTTTTCTGATTCCATAGGAGGCATTGTGTTATGTCAATTTCTTCTTTCCAGGCCTGGGAATAATGCGAACTTGACTTAGAATTGAAATGTACTTTCCTTTCTTCTGAAATGAGGTCCTCTTCTTAAGTTTTAACTACGTCATTAATTACTCTACTATCGTCGAAACTTTTACTTGGCGGGCTATTGTGTTCATATCATAATTTGTCATATGCACACACTGGAAAAAATATAACCATTGAAATTGTTCCCCTCTTGATCTACTCAGCGTATACCAGGGTATAGTGCCAGTCACTGGTAGTGCCGAAGACTCACCCTCGAATCAAGTCCCATGTCGATTCTGCGAGTTAGTCTATGAGTTAATTACTTTGGACCTGTGGGCCCTCTACCTTTATCCTTTCCTTCAAATCAGTCATGACGAGCTCGATTAGAGAAAACTTTACTTGGTAAGACTTTTTTACGGATGCTGATCCCGCTGCTCATTGTACCCATCAGTATCTAGACTTGATATATATAAGTACTAATCCCATGTGCTTCCTTTACTCTCCTAACATACCACAATTCATTCAGTTATCAATTTAGTATCACTCACTTTTTTCTTGATACATATCATTCTGTTCCATTCAAATTCTTCATACTCATCGTCCATCATGTCAGATCTTAAAGCCACAGTTGCAGAGACCACAACCTCCACAGGTCATGCTGGTTTTCATGTGGAAGGCTATGAGAAGATTGAATATGATTTTACTTTCATCGATGGTGTATTCAACCCAGAAAATCCTAATTTGGCAAATTGTTATCAGAAGTTGAAGAGGTGTCTGGCTGTGACAGATTTGAATATCTACAAAGTTTACGGCAAACAGATGCACAACTATTTCCAACATCATGGAATAGCTCTGACCGTCCACCAAACTAAAATAGGAGAGAAGGCAAAGACAATGCCGACGCTCTTGGGTATTGTAGACTCAATGAACGATTTTGGAATTTATAGAAAAGTAAGCTCTTTGGAAACGTAACAAGAAAGCACACCGTCTAACCAAATTTAAGGAACCTGTACTTGTCGTAGGTGGAGGTCTTGTGACCGATGTAGCAGGGTAAATTAAACCTGAATTTGAGATTGAATATTTTAACACTTATTCAGGTTTGCTTGTGCTGCGTACAGGCGGTCAACGAATTTCATTCGAGTCCCCACAACTGTGATTGGTTTAATTGATGCTGCCGTTTCCATCAAAGTTGCCGTAAACTATGGAGAAATGAAGAACAGACTTGGTGCCTACCATGCACCAATTCACACCTTCCTTGATTTCACATTTCTTCGCACTCTGCCTCGAGCCCAGATAAGAAATGGATTTGCTGAATTAATTAAAATATCAGTCTGCTCACATTTGGACACTTTTAACTTACTTGACAAATACTGCGAACAATTAATTGAAAAAGCATTTGGTCGTGCTGACGGTTCATCTCAAGAACTTATCGAGGCAGCCGACAAAATTAACCGAGAAGGTATCTTACAGATGTTAAAACTTGAAACTCCAAATTTACACGAAATCGGTCTCGACAGAGTGATAGCTTTTGGTCATACCTGGTCACCTCTTCACGAATTGGCACCAGAGACACCATTGCGCCACGGTCACGCCATCTCCATTGATATGGCGTATTCTACAACATTAGCTAACTGCCTGAAGCTTGTATCAGACGCAGAGCACTATCGGGTTCTGAATCTCTTTTCCCGTGCTGGTCTATCCATGGATCATCATCTATTTGATGAAGAAATGCTCGCTAGGGGAACTTCTGCAATTCTCAAGACACGTGACGGTCTTCTTCGTGCGGCCGTTCCCAATCCTATCGGAACGTGTACTTTTCTAAATGACGTTACTCCTGAACAGATGAATACAGCCTTGAAGCGCCACAAGGAGATAATGAAGGGATTTCCAAGAAATGGCGAGGGAATTGATGCTTATGTTGACTCAAGTGATACTGGTTACACTGAGAACGAAGACGTCTCAAGCGAGACTTTCGAAGCAAAGATAACAAGTACAAGGACTCCAAATGGTATGAATGGTACCGTACCAGTCACGAATGGTACTAAGATTCTTGAAGTGGAAGCATAATAGGAACTTTGATGTAAAAATTCTTGTAAATAAAAAGATTAATTTTTGAATGATTTTTCATCTCCGAGATCAACTGATTTGATTCGATTTCAATGAACTTAATACGAGTAATCGGATTTCTTCGATGGGGTTATACCATCTGTTTGATTATTCCTTGGCTAGTGTAAACTTTATTTTGACAGTATAAAATATTTTTGACATGGATCTGATATCTTGGGTATTGTCCGAAATAAAATACATCAATATGATATTTGAAATGTACGGTGTGGGTGAAAATATAGTCTTCTCAGGTCCGCGACCTCTGAGAAAGGTTTATCAAGGATATCGCTGAATAACGAACAAGATTCGTGAACTCATAAAACGACAGAATGTATCCCACTAGCCATTTGTTGACTTAAAAAACCAATTTGTGCTGAGAAATGATGAATTAAATGCAACACACGATTGGAGGATGATGATGATGGGAAGAAGTTTGTGATCCACAAAAGTATGAAAATTCTATTTATTACTAACGTTAGTGATCTCTGTCACTAGATGTACCTTGTAGATTTTCGACATCTAACATCAACACAGGGGTCTTGAGAGTAGATTTCATCTATGACAACATGACTTTTATGAATTGATTAGCGGGCGGGCGGGCGGGGCTTTAGAGGGCGGGGCATCATCAGTATCAGACAAGACCGATGAGAATGTCCAAGATGCGACTTACTCTTTACTCCCCATGCTCGGTTCCATCGTGATCAACTCTAATAACTCCAGATTCATCACTTTTGTTGGAAAAGATTCATGGTGGAAATGAACACAAATTACTTCACTTGTACACTTGGAGAAGCTGCTGAGCTCAAGTCTCGTCAATTACGGGCCGGTCCAGCATTCTCGAGCATTAATAACCTAATTGACACTCAAGCAGAAGCTCATAGGAATGATGCCGCACTTGGCTTAACTTTACCTGAGAGTCAAAGTGGAAAATGGACTAAGGATCTATATTGTTCGTTTTGTCAATTACGTTCAAGTCCCACGGTTTTTTGGAGCTACTAATCGCTCAGTTTAGCCTTCAATGATTTAAGGAATTTAAGTATTTATGCGGCCAATGTATTGACCAGAGCCATAAATCTCAAACTAGGCTCTAATCCAAAATGTGTGGCATTGCTATGTCCAAGTGGAATTGACTTTGTGATGGTTTGGTTGGGTTTAATTAGAACTGGATGCTCAGTGTTGCTTATTGCGTGAGTAAATACCGATTAAGACTTCAAAGCTGTGAACTGAAATCCATTACCAGACCTCAATGTCAACCAGCTGCTATTGCTTACCTTTGCAAGTCTTGTCAAGTGGATTATCTTGTTCACGATAGATCATACACTACGTTGGCAACAGCCACTTCCCTTGAGTTAGACGCTAAAAATTCAGGGCTCAAATTACTGTTAATTCCATGGCAAGTTAATAATAATGAGCCAACAAAAAGCATCCGTAATACTGCGGCATTGTTAACTGCTCCCCTCTCCAACGCCACATTTCCTTTGACGGAGGTGCCAATTTCAATTAATGATGTAGCATATATCCACCATACTTCTGGTACTTCGACTGGGCTCCCTAAGCCAATTCCACAAACTCAATATGCTGCTGTTGGTGTACAGGCTCGTATTGAGACGGATAATTTTTCGTCTTTTAGCACCACACCCCTTTACCATGGCGGGATTGCTGACTGTTTCCGCGCCTGGACTAGCGGAGCGCTAATCTGGCTATTCCCTGAAGCCGAGGTCCCAATTACGACCCGAAACATTATCTCTGCTCTAAAGACTATTACGGACGCTAATGCCGTTGATCCCTTATTAGCGCCCCTTATGTACTTCTCTAGCGTTCCCTACGTTCTCCAGATGCTGGCTGAAGAAACGGAAGGTCTTGAACTTCTTCGGTCAATGAAAATTGTAGGCGTTGGAGGGGCGGCACTTCCGGTAGCTATCGGTGATAATCTAGTAAAAGAAAGGGTGAACCTCATCTCACGTTATGGTACTGCTGAGTTGGGATTCTTGTTGTCGTCCTACAGAAATTTCGAAAAAGACGGAGACTGGCAGTATCTTCGTGTACCTTTAGCGAACAAATACTTACAATTTGAAAAGGAGGACAATGGATCTGAACTATCTGAATTAGTCGTCATGAAAGGATGGCCTTATATGGCCAAGACAAATAGAAAGGATGGTAGCTTTGCTACTCGAGATCTATTTGAGCCTCATCCAACGATTAAAAATGCTTGGAGATACCATAGTAGAAGTGATAGCCAAATTACACTTCTTACGGGGAAGAAATTTGATCCTGCACCATTAGAAGAGGAAATAAAAGCTAGCTCACCATTGATCAGAGATATTCTAATTTTTGGCAATGGGGAGCAAAGACCAGGAGCTCTCATATTTGTAAAAGAGGATTTAAATTTAGATGAGCTTTCATTGAAGAGAATGATCTGGGAAACTGTACAACAGACTAATATGAAGAGTCAGCAGCATGCACAGATATCTAATGATTTGTTTCAGATAATTCAAAGGGACTCTAGTCAGCTTGAAAGGAGCAGTAAGGGAAGTCTACTTCGTAGTATTGCCGAAAAGACTTTTGCGAAAGAAATTCGATCAGTATATGAACATAAACACAGAAATGAAACAGAAAAATTGCCTTTAACTCTTTCAGAAGAGGAGGTGAAAAAATACGTCAAGGAAATAGTGAATGAAATAGTTCATCCCAGACAATTGCATGATGATTCGGATTTTTATTACCATGGAATCGATTCTGGGACTTGTACTCAAATCAGGTTCGCATTACAACACGTGAGTTTTTATCAGATATTATTCGAGTGTAAATATATGGCTAATTGTCTAAAGAAATTCTCAAACTACGTCCCGTCTTTACCGTGGAACGTTGTGTACGACTGTGGAACAATTGAAAAGTATAAAATAATGAATATTCGTATTATTTCAACCTTGCTGACGATGGCAGACTTACTCAGTATCTACTAGATTTAAGTGCTGGAAAAGAAAAGGATACAAGTGATACATCACAAGAAATGCAGGATTTACTAAAGAAATACTCAATTTTTGAGCGCATTTCAGTCAGTAATGTAGGCACTGAAAGCAAGGGACCTACCGTGGTAAGAAAAGATCTACCTCTATATATATTTGGGAATAATCTCACGTTACAAAGGTATTAACCGGGGCAACCGGTATGCTAGGATCACAAGTACTCTACATTCTGAATCAATTACCCTCAGTGGTACAGATTATATGTCTAGTCAGATCTACAGATGTTAAGTCTGCAAAAGAGAGAATATCAGCTCGATTAGTGAAAAATAAAAGAGAGCCACTTGACTATACTAACAAAATCTTGTGTTGGCCCTCTATATTGCAAGACAAAGATTTAGGGTTACAGGAAGAACAAATTGCACTAATGAAGCAGAAAGCTACACACTTTATTCATGTAAGTTATCTAATGAAAGAACTGATAAATTTATTTATTCGTTACTTAGGCAGCGTGGCCGGTGAATTTTTCACTCCCACTTCGATCATTCGAAAGCCAACTAGCTAGTATACGCAATCTGATTGGTGTCGTACAAAACTGCTCAGAAAAAACAGAATTTATATTCTGCTCGAGCACATCCAGTGTAGCTAGTGCTAAAAACGAGATCGAGATCCCTGAAGTAGAATCGACATCCCCATTGAATGCGGATAGATTGGGCTATTCAAAAAGCAAGTGGGTAGCCGAAGGGATATGTTCTGCAGCTTCAATGCTACCTAATATGGTGGGGAGAGTGAAAATATTACGAGTTGGACAGCTTACCGGAGATACAGAGACAGGCGTTTGGAACATGACAGAAGCTTGGCCATTAATGCTGAGCACATTGAAAAGCCTTGGGTGTCTTCCTAGGTTGAACCAACCTTTGAATTGGTTACCAGTTGACGTTGCTGCCAGGGCTGTGATAGAACTGGCATTGAACAAATGTTCAGATAGATGCTCGATTTATCATATTGTTAATAACTCTACTGAAAAATCTTGGTCGGATCTTATGGTATGGCTACAGGAATTTACCTGTCAAGAATTCGACGTTGTTGATATCAAAACTTGGCTATCAATGTTAGAAAAGCTTGAAAGTCATCCAGCACAGCAGCTTTTAGAATTGTGGAAGTTCGCTTACTGTAGCAACGAAACCCCAGACAACCAAGTACCGATTAAATTTTGTACCAAAAATACCGAGCGCGTGAGCAATTCGCTAAGATGTGGAGTTGTGAAAAAAGAATTGATCCACAAAATTTGGCTTTGGCTTGAAGAAAGTCTCGATTAAGGATCTAAATTATTGAAGGGTATGACTGAGGCTCTTGTTTCTTTTCAACTCCTGTATAAAGACCTTCATGGGTAGGCTTTTCTACCGACCTCAAAGTATTCTCATGTCACCTATCATAGGCTGATACTCGCAACATAGTAGAAAATTAATACGAGTTGGGGAATTTATTTTCTATAATAATCTCTGGACGTCAAAAATACCGAAACTCTTCGTCTAAAAAACTCCTGAGCGAATTTTCAACTCAACTGCCGCCACATAGGAGAGTTGAAACAACCGAATTCGTTTCAATTTTTAGTACTCGGTGTAATCTTAAGATAATCTGGTCATTCTGGACAACATATTTCAGTGTAGACACAATTTTTAGACAGTATTCTACTTAAGGACTTCAAAATTTCAGCCAATATTGTGAGACATAGAATCCTATCTTACGTGAACTGACAAGAACTTTGATGTCTTGAATCTCTCATCGCCTCCACGTGGTCGTTTTGGAATGTGTAATGCGATCTATAAGCCGATGAACTTAAGAGGGCAATCCTTGCTTTTATATTTCCATGTCTCCGTATTTCTATTTAGCTCGCTCATCTTGGAGATGAGCGTTGTATAAGCACAACTCATTATTGTACCTTGCTAGAAACCTTTCGGATCATCTTCAAATATAACTAATTTATGCGTCTCTCATTTTCAGTTTTTCCTGTAGCCCAATTACCGTAACAAAACGTGTTTAACTGTCTGGGCTATAAGTAGTAGCCGTTGATAACAGGATATTGGTAAACAGGGGGTAGCACTAAGTTATAGGCACTAGGTGGCAGTATCCAGTAACAAGTTATCGTTGATGTTTTGGCGATCAAGTTGACCAACTCCCTTTCGTCAACTTGATGTTCCTTTCCCCGCACTAAGTCAACAACGTGTGCTCGATGTTTTGGCTACAGAGTTGATAAAGACGTAGACTGACGCTCATAAAGGCTATTGAGTTTTCGTTCTGTCAGCGTAATGCATGCGCTAATATAGGCCTCATCTGTATAATGCTTGCGGCTATCATATGATACAATGCTTAGTAGAAATCCCTGTTTATGCTCCTCCTAACCCGTATAAATGTAAAAATGCTTTACCTAAGCACGTCGATCGGGATGGATGAAAGATTTTCGAGGCCAATGCACTAGAGCTGTAGAGGCGAAGGGAGGGGCGGACTGGAAATTTGCGGCGGAATTTTCACATCCCACATCACTCACGAATTAGATCTCTAGACTTTGCTCACCCGTAAGGGGCCTAGTATGTCTGTCTTCATTCTCTGATTTCTGGATCGTGTGTCCATTCCGTAAAGCAGACTCAATCATGTCTTCTCGACCGCCACTCACTCCCTTCGCTTTGATGCCGCGGTAGCCTCGACAAAACTTTCACACTTGCATCATATCGACGTGCAGTACCGATAGGGTAGGGGGAATAGATGGGAAATGCGCAGGCTGCAGTCTTCTCCTGCGCGACAATCGGCTTCCACAGTTTTACCGCTCCGCTGGAAGGCGAGGTCTATGCCGCGCGGTTAATGTCTCCCGTTAGCCACAGTCAAGCTCATTATACCCACCCACCGAGAACCGGTCTCGTCACGTTCGAGTCCATGGTAGCTGTTGACCATTGGCTTCTCGCCTTTGGTACTATGCATGGCCTCGGCTTGTGACTATGGAAGCATTCGTGCCCAGCCGTCATCGGCAGATGTTACTTGAAGGTTCCACCTTGCGATGTGTCCTCTACTACATGAATCTCCATGCACTGGTCGAAAAACTAGACCGCTTATTGGCAAGGCCTGTTACTCAAGCCTGGAATCATATTCCTTGCTACACTATTTCACCACTTAGAGTCGAGCGATTCTATAAATGGAGAGAAATATAGTGCTATGTGATCCAGTAGTTTAGATAATTAACATGTTCATCCTAGTTTCTTTCAACTATAAAGTGAACTGGGATCAAGTGTAGCGTATTGGTCTTACTGGACAGAAGTAAGAAAGAAAGAAGAGGATATCTACTTGGATAAGTAAATCGATTTGAATAATAAACAAACAGTGTACATTTCACGGCTCAACATTATGTAGAGAAGACATAACCAACCAAAAATGAGATGCATAAACGTTATTCCAAATTAGCTAACCAGATATAGTAGGTGATGTGCATTTCTTTAAATTAGACAGACAGCTTACTCATCCCCAACTAGTCTTCCAAAGGCCCCAACTATGCTCTTCAGGAAAACTTGTGAAATTATATATGTTAAACTACATATAGGTTGTTTAATAATTATTGTGATTCTACATAAGAAAAATCCCTTTGATTCTTCCCATCACTAGAAAATAAAACGTCTCAATTTAATCCGGCTCATTCTAAACAATTGGGATTTTTAGGTGAACAAAGCTTTTCGGAATGGTTAGAAAAGCAGAAAAAGGTATCGAGTGGAAGTATCACAAACAAGTTCATTCCTTCAACATTGCAACTCTTTCTGATTCTTCACCCATACTCTTTCCAAAACGAGGTAGACCACAAACGTTGAATGGACAAAAGTATATCTTTGCCCTTTCAACAGGAAACTGAAAGTTTTAAGGGATGCCAAACTTTTCGAAATCTATCCTCTCTCCGCAAAAAGTTGGATGTAAAGCATCTCTTAGGGTGGAAAATACGGGTTCAGAGAAATTAAATGTGAACATATTCAATCGCCATTCTGGTCACATTCTACGATAAAATAATTCATAGCAATAGATGTGGCCAACTCCCAACGTTCGTTAATAACTGGCAAGGTCTGTGGCAAATGGTGTCGACTGGAAATCTTTCAAGAAAATAACTCGTCCAAGTTGGGAGAAAAACAAGATGTTTTAGAAATGAAAAAATTAATAAATGCTTCGAACAATTCGCTGGCAGGCAAATAATAAGATCGGTTCGCCTCCTATCGTCGAGGAAAGTTCGACAAGTCAAAAAAGAATAGTCGGAGCTCGCATATTCGAGACTCCACAATGTCCGATTTCGTAAGTCTCATCTACACGAAAATCATAGATGAAATAAGTGAGGCCTGGGTCAATAAACAGGCAAAATTCGCCATTTATGAAGTATGGAATCATGTCGAGAAGTGGTGGAGCAGTAGAGCAGTAGAGCGGCGATCGCCACGTAAGTCAAAGCATATCAAACTTAGAATAAATACTGAACATTGATAAATCTGGAGTATGCTTGGTTTCAACACATAAAAAAATATAGTTGAATCATAGCATCGGGCACCAAAGACCGAGTATCTTGGGAACACTAGGAAATAACGCACTAATTCATTGGTGTGCATTATACTCGAAGATGCTTTGCCGGGCTCCAGCGTCAAGTTTGGTCGGATTCAAAATTGCTTCGATCGTAGACAGAGAAATGATAGAGAGAGAAACTGCTGGATAAGAGTGAAGCAGCAGTAGATACAATTGCCACAAGTTTTGTTCGTCACCAAGCTGCTCCCCGAGAACTTGATTAATTCTCCAAGGCTCTCTCATGTTGGTCGTTGAAAAACAAAGAGGTCTGATGGTACGATATTTCGCTGAATTCATGCCTCGCAATGATACAATGCTCTTGTCCATTTATGACTCACATTAAATCTGTGAGCAAGCATATGTTCCTCGCACGACGAGTCTCGGGATATAGTATCTGCTTCAATACTGGAGCCATTGAAGAACGCTCATCTAATCAAAAGATCATCGCCCCCCCTGTCCAAGATAACAGTACTGGGCTCCTTAAGAAATGGCCTCACCCAAGAACTTAAGTTCATGATCACTGTGATCAGGAAATGATGAAATGCAGACTTCGCAGCAAGAAAACTGTGATTATCTTGCACAACATATGGCATCATTGAGGAGAAATCTCGACAGAAAAGAAAGTTCGTGGATAGCAAGACAGCGGAGAACATAACACATTATAAAAATCCAAGATTTGTATTACCTGTAGATACAATGATACGTAAAAAGGCTTTAAAATATCGTTCTCAAAGATTTCAAAAGTAATTGGTGTTGACTATATACATATGTATATGGTGGCTTGATGAGTAATTTCTTATTTACATGGGACCAGATTATGTTACCAAAATCTATTTTAGCGATAGTAGTACAATGGATAATCGGTGCAATCGTTGAGGATGGTCTCCAATTTCTATTGTATCAACAGCCTTTCCGTTCGCAACGATAACAACGTAATTCTCTTCGGAGATTCTCAATAGTTCTACTTCACTCTCAATGGAGTAAATTCCTCTCAAAATGGTATCGCCGGATGTATCAACATTTGGTCGAGACTCCACCCAGCCGTTGGGCTGGCTAGCTAATCAATGTCCAAAGGCGTGGGAGTAAATTTGACCAAATTGTTTGGGAAAAATACATGTTGGCGTTCCTAGCATGAAGCACTCCATTTATTACTCAGGAATCTCAAGGAAATTCGACCCCATTTACTGTAAATGCATTAATCATGATGTGGAGCATGGATGTCTATGTTCAATTGTCATCAACGATAATCTTACGTTATTGCTCGAATTGCCACGCATCCCTATTCCTCGATGGTTCGCAGAAACAGCTGAGAACAGAGGATCTGCCAGATCTATTGTTTACGATAATACCTATGTTTCTTCGGCCTCCCTTACATGCGAAGGTTCGAAGAACAGCTGAGTAAATCATCTGATGAGATGAAGAGACCGATACACTAGAAAAAGAATGGATTTTGATGTTCATCGAAAGGAAACCTCAAAGTTCCCATGTAGTTGGTGGACAAGTTGAAAGCACCCGATTTACACGTGTATTTCTCTACAGGTTGCTTAAAAAGATTGCAAGTTGATCACAACATCAAAGCCGAAAAGGCGAGGAATATGGACGAGCAACGACTTGGATTGAGTGTTTGATCAAATACTATCGCACTCGTTGATTTATGGGAGCCATGAATGAGTGTGTGACTACCCTTGAAGAAATCTGTGCAATTTGCAAGATCATCAAGCCTCTCGTCATCATCGAGGGCGCAAACCCTCAACTTTCATAGTATGAAGGATTTACTCCAGATTGACCGTAAACGACGTTAGAAAATGGATTGACAAGTAATATTACTGCTCTCGAATGCTTAAAGAATTTTTTTATCAAACGAAGCCCGAGAGAAACCGGTCGCTGTCACCGCCAAATTATCTCAAATCTAACTTACCTTGACGATACAGCTCATGTCAAGAGGCTAGAACTGAGGCTCTCGCATCAAGAGTATTGCATAGCAACTAAAATGCGGCTGTTCTTGTCCCCTGAAATTCAGAAAAAAGCCGCAGCTGGTCGTAAGTGTTCCAGCCTGTAGAAAAGACACCACCTGAGTCTACACTGAGATTTGAGACAACAACACGGATATCTGGAACTACCCCAAAGAGTATGAGTGTTGCATGAGACAATATGATCACTCAAAAGAAAGAAGAATCACAGGGGCAGGTGGTTCAAGGTAGTTTCGAAAGCGGCAAAGGCGATCGCGATGGATAATGCTCAGCAGGCACACGACGAAGACAAAATCAATTCGCAATATTGTAAAATCAGACCAACTTCTGCAGAGTCCTCCCAAAAATAAGAGGTACTTATTTTGCTATGATTGAACTGAACAAGCAGGCAGAGACTGAGCAGAGGGATCGTGAGGAATCGTTGGCGTCTGGATAACCAGAATTTGAGGCCATGGCGGCTGAAGCAATAATAAAGGTATCTCTATCAACTTGTCAACTCCAGTGGCGATTATAATGTGGCTGTGGTTGTGTGTATTGGATAACTACTAAATGTCTGTACAATTTTATAAATTTGAAGTGATCATTGTGCGGGATCAGGGCGTAATGTTGACCGCTGGACAGAATCAGTATTCAAAAAGCAGTGAAGCATGATTTCAAAGGAGAGGGGTTTGGCCTATATCACCACACTCAGTGATATGTGTCGTATTATGTCTTCGAGTAATAAGCTCTCTCACTTAGATACATGGTAGGATGAGTGCTTGAGTGTGAAAAATGAGATATTACCACGTAGTATTCACCTGAGCTAAGTTGAAAGCGGGAAATAGATAGCCTCTCTAACATAAATAGACTTTTCCTGAGATTAGAAAAGGATCAAATCACGATATAATATCATAACTTTTATACTCTCATACGCATACTGTAACCCTTAGTTCCGATGTTGGACTCAAAAAGTACGCCAAAGAAAATTCACATCATCTACAACTTTTCATCAGAATAGAATAGATTATTAATCATACGTCACAATCGCATCAATAAGTACAATAATACATGTAAGTACTTACTTTTCTCAGCTAGCATATGCTGTCACGAACTTAAATGAAGATTGATTGGCAAAGATAGTTAATTAACTTTCTAATTTAATTTGGACTCACAGATATAGCCTGTACAAGTTTTCGTGTAGATTACAGCAAACTCCCCTTTTTTAAACTCAGAAATACCCATAACGCCAGATGAGAGACAGTGGAGAGATCCAAAGGGTAATATTCCACGATTGAAACGTACTCAAATTCTCACATACTGTGGATAAGTTTTCCACAGATCGTTAACTTAAAAATGACTTTTAATATTCTTACATCATTCCTCCCATGCCACCCATTCCTGCGTAGAAGTTAGCGAGTTAAGTTTACTTGGTTAAGTGCCGCACACTAACCTCCCATGCCGCCCATTCCACTAGCTGGTGGTGATTTATCTTCGGGAGCTTCGATGATAGCAACCTCAGTGGTACCAAGTAAAGAAGCTACACCGCTAGCGTCCACAAGGCCAGTTCGTACGACTTTAAATGGGTCTACGATACCAGATGAAATCATATCAACGTATTCACCTTTTGCCGAATCATAGCCGCGATTGAAATCTGCGCCAAACTCGTCCATTAATTTTCCAACGACCACGGAGCCTTCAATCCCGGCATTCTCAACTATCGTACGTGCAGGTTTAGTTATTGCACTCTTAACAATGCTGACGCCCAATTGCTGATCAAAATTCGTTGGCTTAACGTTTGGAAGAGCTTGACTGGCAGCCTTAAGGAGTGCAGTTCCACCTCCAGGGAGTATACCCTCTTCAACGGCCGCACGGGTTGCATTTAGAGCATCAACGAATCTATCTTTCTTTTCACCGACTTCGACTTCCGAAGAACCACCGACTTTAATCACAGCAACTCCACCGGAGAGTTTGGCAAGACGCTCTTGTAGCTTTTCTTTTTCATAATCGGAAGTAGAGGCATCGCTAATAACGCCGCGAATTTGCTCACATCTCTGACTGATAGCATCTTTACTTCCTTCTCCATTTAGAATAATAGTATCTTCTTTTGTAATTGTAATTGAGCCTGTGCTACCGAACATTTCAGGGGTGGCTTTTTCCAGCTTCATTTCAAGCTCGTCCGTGAAAACAGTGGCGTTAGTAAGTATGCCAATGTCTCCAAGTATCGACTTTCGGTTATCGCCAAATCCAGGGGCTTTTACAGCTGCGACCTGAAGTTGACCACGGAGTTTATTAAGGATACAAACGGCAAGAGCCTCACCGTCTATGTCTTCAGCGATTATAACCAGGGGTCGACGAAGTTGAGTGGATGCTTCCAAAGCAGGTATTATATCTTGGACAGCAGAGATTTTCTTCTCTGATAAAAGAATTAAAGGCTTCTCAAATTCAACCTTTTGGGACTTTGGATCCGTGATAAAGTATGGGGATACAAAGCCACGGTCAAATCGCATGCCTTCCGTGACCTCAAGTTCATCGTCCATAGTCTTACCTTCCTTGACAGTGATTACACCTTCTTTACCTACTTTTTCCATGGCACTGGCAATAAGTTCACCTATGTGGGTATCTCCGTTGGCAGAAATTGTGGCAACTTGGGCAATTTCTTCACTAGTTGTTATATCTCTCTTGTTGGCCTGAAGATACTCAACAACAGCATCTACGGCAGCCTGAATTCCTCTTCTAAGGTCCATAGGATTACATCCTGCGGCAACGTTTTTTACAGTTTCTGAAAAGATGGCACGAGCTAAAACAGTGGCAGTGGTAGTTCCATCACCAGCAGTTTCGTTTGTCTTGGATGCGACATCTTGAATTAATCTAGCACCAAGATTTTCGAACTTATCTTTTAAGACAATTGATTTCGCAACAGTTACGCCGTCTACGTACGTTAGATCGGAAAATGAGACAAGATATTTGCTTACCTTTGGTAATTTTGGGAGAGCCGTAGCTTGATTCAATGAGTACATTTCGTCCCTTAGGTCCCAACGTTGTTGCTACGGCCTTGGCTAAAGTTTCTACTCCGGCAAGTAGAGAGGCTCGTGCTTCGACACCAAATTTCAGCTCCTACACAATTATTGATTAGATTCTTTTTTAGTTTTTTCTACTTATCACCAATGGTGACATGAGTTCATTTCAAGAAAGCTACAATTACTTGCCTTGTGTGCAAATCTTAACTGCTGATTATTGATAACAGGTGATGTGATGGGCCGGAGACTTGATGGACGGCCAAGAATCGAAGACCTCGATGTTAGAGCGCGCCGCATTGTATATTTTTCACAATAGACAAAATTTAAGAATTTGTAGAGTTGAATCTAGATGGTGATCGATAGTAGGTAGAGGAGATTTGATGGGATGAGAGTTACAGATTTAAGGTTTTTTCATTCCTATCGAAGCTGCGAGAAACCTTGCTTTATTTAGCGTGATTTCGGTAAAAAGGATTATTTATTTTCCGTGAATAATGTATGTACAAAATGCATGTCATGTATTGATGATATTGTCATGATTAGACTAAGATTTGATTCAGCTTAATTATTTCAAACGAGCATACATGTAAAAGGTACATCGACCCAACAGGTATTTATTTATATTTACGGGCAAATTTCTAACAATCCATGTGTTTGTTTTTCTCTGCGTCCGCGCGAAGAAATTATGGTTGCCATAACAACATAGTTCAACGTTGATTTTATGCGCGACGATATTGATCTGCAACAGTGACAACCAAACCATTCAACACAAATTTATTGTAGCTGCAAATATTCAGACTGGGAAGAATTATGATTGTTTTACTTTTTTATGAAAGGTTCTATACCGCTTACATATTACTTCAATTAGATGCTTAGAACCCAATTTCACTTGGTCGATTCTGTTCTCTGGTGCCATTTAAATACATTGAATAAATGTAGATGTACCTCACCATTTTGAATCTATGTCAGTAAAATAGCTGAAAAATAAAGCATTATCAAAAGTTTAAACTGATAACACAGAGGCAGGCAGGATCCCATGAATCAATAGAGATTTATACTCACGACCAGAAGACTTAATACAAAATATGGATGCAAAACGGTGTCCAGTTATTTACCAACTTTTCACTCAAAAGCTTGGAATAAGTCAAAATTTTTTAGAGGCCCAATTTAATACCTTATGAATCACATATCAAATCTTTACGTCACTGAAAGGAACTATATTTTGCAAGCTATTCTAGTACTCATACTTAGCTTAGTATTACCACATTTTGCAGCCACGACGGCTTCAATTAGAATCCGGCAGCTACTTGCCGGTATTTTTGACTATTCATTTGTGATGCGCTACCGTAATTTCCCTACTCTTTTGAAATGTTCATCGTACTTATCCAATCTTCTCTTTAACTCACCCCAGAGATGCTCTATTGGATTCAGATCCAGGGATTGGACGGTCCAATCCAAGCAAATGATATTTTTTAAGCCTTATGAACGCCTCTGTAGCCCTCGCAGTGTGTTTGGTATCATGATCTTGTAAATAGATTGGCTGGTCGATAAGTGGCATTCGCGGGAGACACGTTGCTTCCATATTACGGATCAAAACTTGACCAGGATACCTTTGTATTGTTGTATGTCTATCCATCATTGCCATTAGCTGAACTGTGACACCCGGCCCAGACCATGCCATACATAGCCAAATCGTCACGTTTCACCCACCAAACTCGATCGTGCTACTACCTTGGAAGGGTTACTTGACTCGCTGCCAGGTATAACTTAATCTGTCGCTGCAAGCTCGATTTGTCTTTCTTTCGTCTAGCCAAACAACTTTATTCCTATCCCCGATAGTCTACTAATTGTATTGTGAGTGTCTAGTCGTCATGGCTGGTTTTTTGAGCTCCTTTTTGACCATAAAACCTGACTCTGGAAGAAATTTTCATGCAAATTTCGGGGTAATACAAGTCCCCTAGTCGCCTGTAGAGTTGTTTAGGTGTCATGATAATTCTTAGCTTGTCCCGAAGAGCTAGCTTGCTTAACCCCCCCTTTTCCTGGCACAACGTTCTTAGGGAAGCGTTTGAGAAATGTAGAAATCATTGTTTTGTTTTGGAGCCTTGGAGCTCACTAGCCATAGAGTCGCATGAATTTATCTCTTCGAAAGGCTGGATGGTTCGATTTTGGGTTGTGCTGTCTAATCTCGGCATGCCGAATATATGCTTCCCTCCGTCCACTTTTTCCATTAGGCAACTCTGCCTTTAACATCAGATTACAACAACAATCTACACTAAACGTAGATTCTAAAGGGATTGTGACAGAAGCTGTTATCGGCGATTTTAATTCTGATGTTTTTAAGAGTGTGTGTGCAGCTGCCGATGCGTATGGTGCGCCTCACTCCACGGCAAAAGGTCGGATGCATGGGAAACAATCACACACAATAGCTCACTCAAATCATCAGCGACTAACTTCCGAGCAGGATGCTTCTCTTGTTGACTGGATTATTGAGCAAGATTCATGTGCTCATCTTCCGTCTACCCGCGTGTTCAAAAACTGGCAACCCGAATCCTCCAAATGAACGGCGTCTGCTGGAAAGAAGTTGCGATGAGAAGATGAGGACTAATGAATCGGTCATTTTCTTTGCAACCATTTTGCAATCATGGTCTCTTCACAAATTTCTGCCTCATCAGACATGTAATTTAAATACGTCTAACCTTGTGAGTATTAATTTTGAACAGTGGGAGTATATTTTGACTTTAATTGAGTCTTTCAAGTAGTAACATGCCAAAAATGAGCGAGGCTGTGCGAGAGTGAATTTTTGAGCTGCTTAAAGAAGGAAAACCATGCCATGCTGTCGGGAAAGAGCTTAAATGCTCCAGGTACATCTTTTACATCATTTGTAGACGGTTCCTGAAGTTAGTGGAGGTCGAAAAGAGGGACGCTCAAGGAAACTCACTCCTCGATGCCGGCGCCATATTTTATTCTAAACAAGTGGCAGCAGGTTTCGAGGAGTCTATGGAAGTACGAATTACTGCTCAAATTGTAAGAAATGTTTTGAAAGAGGCGGGACTCCAAGAGTGGGACATGATCAGTATCGTCAAGTTCGGAGGGGGAAATATAATGATTTGGGCTTGTATGAGCTGGGCTGGACCAGGAGCTATGGTTCAGGTACAGGGGAGAATGGATACCAAGCAGTATATTAGTATATTAGATACAAACTTGATCCGTAGCATGGAGGCGACATGTCTTTTGGGGGACATGCCCCCTGTTGAACAGTTCATTTTTCAACAGAATAACAACGCAAAACATACCGTCCGGGCAACAAATGAATTTATAGACTCAAAGGGGGTTAATTGCTTCGATTGGCCTGCCCAATCTTCAGATTTAAACCCAATAGAGCATCTCTGGGATGAGCTGAAAAGGGGGTTAGAACAGTACCAAGAAAATCTGGAAGGGGTTGGGGGACTATGGGAATGAGTTCAGCGAGAATAGTCACATATACCAATATCTTCTTGTAGGTCCATGGTTGAGTCAATACCGAGAAGAATCGGGGCTGTATTGGCGGGAGAAAATAAGAATTCCTCCTAGCACCATAGTACAGCACAGACCATGGGGTCGACGACTCAACACCTGTACGTGGTGTCCCCTACGAACCCCCAGCTCTCTTCTGAAAGTCTGCAGAGCTAAGATTAAGTCACATACCTGTATCTACTTCGAGCTGAGTATCTCCCCCTCAAACTGGAAGATTCGCAATCCGTTAATCTCCCACGACGATAAGGTGATGAGAAGATCGGAGGAAAAGAGGGGGATAATGTGGTACAAAAGGTTGCTACAACGATGGTTAGAGA